>JAILYF010000317.1:0-63312 GCA_025491095.1 Brachionus asplanchnoidis | reverse complement strand
TGCAAACCACTGTTAATCACTTATCCGACGTCTAAAAATGACTTTTCCGAACAATTGTAATGACTTTGCAACCACTGTCACACTTATCCGACCTCTAAAAATGACTTTGCCCAACAATTGTAATGACTTTCAACCACTGTCAATCACTAACCGACCTCTAAAAATGACTTTGCCCCAACAATTGTAATAACTTGCAAACCACTGTCAATCACTTATCCGACCTCTAAAAATGACTTTGCCCAACAATTGTAATGACTTTGCCAACCACTGTTTATCACTTATCCGACCTCTAAAAATGACTTTGCTTAACAATTATAATGACTTTGCCAACCACTGTTAATCACTTATCCGACCTCTAAAAATGACTTTGCTTAACATGTAATGACTTTGCCAACCACTGTTAATCACTTATCCGACCTCTAAAATGACTTTGCCCAACAATTGTAATGGACTTTTCAAACCACTGTCCTATCACTTATTCCGCTTATAAAATGACTTTGCCCAACAATTGTAATGACTTTGCAAACCACTGTCAATCACTTATCCGACTTCTAAAAATGACTTTGCCCAACAATTGTAATGACTTTGCCAACCACTGTTAATCACTTATCCGACCTCTAAAAATGACTTTGCCCAACAATTGTAATGACTTTGCCAACCACTGTTAATCACTTATGCGACTTCTAAAAAGACTTTGCCCAACTTGTAATGACTTTTCAAACCACTGTCTCTCACTTATTCGATTAATAAAAATGACTTTGCCCAACATTGTAATGACTTTTGCAAACCACTGTTAATCACTTATGCACTTCTAAAATGACTTTGCCCAACATTGCAATGACTTTACAAACCACTGTCAATCACTTATCCGACCTCTAAAAATGACTTTGCCCAACAATTGTAATGACTTTTCAAACCACTGTCAATCACTAAACCGACCTCTAAAAATGACTTTGCCCAACAATTGTAATAACTTTGCAAACCACTGTCAATCACTTATCCGACCTCTAAAAATGACTTTGCCCAACAATTGTAATGACTTTGCCAACCACTGTTTATCACTTATCCGACCTCTTAAAATGACTTTGCTTAACAATTAAATGACTTTGCCAACCACTGTTAATCACTTATCCGACCTCTAAAAAAGACTTTTGCCGAACAATTGTAATGACTTTTTAAACCCACTGTAATCACTTATCCGACCTCTAAAAATGATTTGCCCAACAATTGTAATGACTTTGCCAACCACTGTTAATCACTTATCCGACCTCTAAAATGACTTTGCTAACAATTGTAATGACTTTGCCAACCACTGTTAATCACTTATCCGACCTCTAAAAATGACTTTGCTTAACAATTGTAATGACTTTGCCAACCACTGTTAATCACTTATAAGACCTCTAAAAATGACTTTGCCCAACAATTGTAATGACTTTTCAAACCACTGTCTATCACTTATTCGATTAATAAAAATGACTTTGCCCAACAATTGTAATGACTTTGCAAACCACTGTTAATCACTTATCCGACTTCTAAAAATGACTTTTCCGAACAATTGTAATGACTTTGCATACCACTGTCAATCACTTATCCGACCTATAAAAATGACTTTGCCCAACAATTGGAATGACTTTGCATACCACTGTCAATCACTTATCCGACCTATAAAAATGACTTTGCCCAACAATTGGAATGACTTAGCCAACCACTGTTAATCACCTATCCGACTTCTAAAAATGACTTTTCCGAACAATTGTAATGACTTTGCAAACCACTGTCAATCACTTATCCGACCTCTAAAAATGATTTTGCCCAACAATTGTAATGTCTTTGCCAACCACTGTTAATCACGTTATGCGACTTCTAAAATGACTTTGCCCAACAATTGTAATGACTTTTCAAACCACTGTCAATCACTTATCCGACCTCTAAAAATGACTTTGCCCACAATCGAAATGACTTTTCAAACCACTGTCAATCACTAATCCGACCTCTAAAATGACTTGCCCAACATGTAATGACTTTGCAAACCACTGTCAATCACTTATCCGACCTCTAAAAATGACTTTGCCCAACAATTGTAATGACTTTTCAAACCACTGTTATCACTTATCCGACCTCAAAATGACTTTGCTAACAATTGTAATGACTTTGCCAACCACTGTTAATCACTTATCCGACCTCTAAAAATGACTTTGCTTAACATGTAATGACTTTGCCAACCACTGTTAATCACTTATCCGACCTCTAAATGACTTTGCCCAACAATTGTATGACTTTTCAAACCACTGTCTATCACTTCCCGACCTATAAAAATGACTTTGCCCAATTGTAATGACTTTGCAAACCACTGTTAATCACTTATCCACTTCTAAAATGACTTTTCCGAACAATTGTAATGACTTTGCATACCACTGTCAATCACTTATCCGACCTATAAAAATGACTTTGCCCAACAATTGTAATGACTTTGCAAACCCCTGTCAATCACTTATCCGACCTCTAAAAATGACTTTTTCCGAACAATTTATGACTTTTCAACCACTGTTAATCACTTATCCGACCTCAAAAATGACTTGCTAAACAATTGTAATGACTTTGCCAACCACTGTTAACTTATCCGACCTCTAAAATGACTTTGCTTAACAATTGTAATGACTTTGCCAACCACTGTTAATCACTTATTCCGACCCTACAAAATGACTTTGCCCAACAATTGTAATGACTTTTCAAACCACTGTCTATCACTTATCCGACCTATAAAAATGACTTTGCCCAACAATTGTAATGACTTTGCAAACCACTGTTAATCTTATCCGACTTCTAAAATGAATTCCGACAATTGTAATGACTTTGCATACCACTGTCAATCACTTATATCCGACCTATAAAAATGACTTTGCCCAACAATTGGAATGACTTTGCATACCACTGTCAATCACTTATCCGACCTATAAAATGACTTTGCTTAACAATTGTAATGACTTTGCCAACCACTGTTAATCACTTATCCGACCTCAAAAAATTTTGCTAAACAATTGTAATGACTTTGCCAACCACTGTTAATCACTTATCCGACCTCTAAAAATGACTTTGCTTAACAATTGTAATGACTTTGCCAACCACTGTTAATCACTTATCCGACCTCTAAAAATGACTTTGCCCAACAATTGTAATGACTTTTCAAACCACTGTTAATCACTTATCCGACCTCTAAAAATGACTTTGCCCAACAATTGTAATGACTTTGCCAACCACTGTTAATCACTTATGCGACTTCTAAAAATGACTTTGCCCAACAATTGTAATGACTTTTCAAACCACTGTCAATCACTTATCCGACCTCTAAAAATGACTTTGCCCAACAATTGTAATGACTTTGCCAACCACTGTTAATCACTTATGCGACTTCTAAAAATGACTTTGCCCAACAATTGTAATGACTTTTCAAACCACTGTCAATCACTTATCCGACCTCTAAAAATGACTTTGCCCAACAATTGTAATGACTTTGCCAACCACTGTTAATAACTTATCCGACCTCTAAAAATGACTTTGCCGAACAATTGTAATGACTTCTCAAACCACTGTCAATCACTTATCCGACCTCTAAAAATGACTTTGCCCAACAATTGTTATGACTTTGCCAACCACTGTTAATAACTTATGCGACTTCTAAAAATGACTTTGCCCAACAATTGTAATGACTTTTCAAACCACTGTCAATCACTTATCCGACCTCTAAAAATGACTTTGCCCAACAATTGTAATGACTTTGCAAACCACTGTCAATCACTTATCCGACCTCTAAAAATGACTTTGCCCAACAATTGTAATGACTTTTCAAACCACTGTTAATCACTTATCCGACCTATAAAAATGACTTTGCTTAACAATTGTAATGACTTTTCAAACCACTGTTAATCACTTGTCCGACTTCTAAAAATGACTTTTCCGAACAATCGAAATGACTTTTCAAACCACTGTCAATCACTAATCCGACCTCTAAAAATGACTTTGCCCAACAATTGTAATGACTTTGCCAACCACTGTTAATAACTTATATCCGACCTCTAAAAATGACTTTGCCGAACAATTGTAATGACTTCTCAAACCACTGTCAATCACTTATCCGACCTCTAAAAATGACTTTGCCCAACAATTGTTATGACTTTGCCAACCACTGTTAATAACTTATCCAACCTCTAAAAATGACTTTACCAACTAATTGGAATGACTTAGCCAACCACTGTTAATCACCTATCCGACTTCTAAAAATGACTTTTCCGAACAATTGTAATGACTTTGCATACCACTGTTAATCACTTATCCGACTTCTAAAAATGACTTTGCCCAGCAATTGTAATGACTTTGCCAACCACTGTTAATCACTTATGCGACTTCTAAAAATGACTTTGCCCAACAATTGCAATGACTTTACAAACCACTGTCAATCACTTATCCGACCTCTAAAAATGACTTTGCCCAACAATTGTAATGACTTTTCAAACCACTGTCAATCACTAAACCGACCTCTAAAAATGACTTTGCCCAACAATTATAATAACTTTGCAAACCACTGTCAATCACTTATCCGACCTCTAAAAATGACTTTGCCCAACAATTGTAATGACTTTGCCAACCACTGTTTATCACTTATCCGACCTCTAAAAATGACTTTGCCGTGCAATTGTAATGACTTTGCCAACCACTGTTAATCACTTATCCGACCTCTAAAAAAGACTTTGCCGAACAATTGTAATGACTTTTTAAACCACTGTCAATCACTTATCCGACCTCTAAAAATGATTTTGCCCAACAATTGTAATGACTTTGCCAACCACTGTTAATCACTTATGCGACTTCTAAAAATGACTTTGCCGTGCAATTGTAATGACTTTGCCAACCACTGTTAATCACTTATCCGACCTCTAAAAATGACTTTGCCGAACAATTGTAATGACTTTTTAAACCACTGTCAATCACTTATCCGACCTCTAAAAATGATTTTGCCCAACAATTGTAATGACTTTGCCAACCACTGTTAATCACTTATGCGACTTCTAAAAATGACTTTGCCCAACAATTGTAATGACTTTGCCAACCACTGTTAATCACTTATCCGACCTCTAAAAATGACTTTGCTAAACAATTGTAATGACTTTGCATACCACTGTCAATCACTTATCCGACCTATAAAAATGACTTTGCCCAACAATTGGAATGACTTTGCATACCACTGTCAATCACTTATCCGACCTATAAAAATGACTTTGCCCAACAATTGGAATGACTTAGCCAACCACTGTTAATCACCTATCCGACTTCTAAAAATGACTTTTCCGAACAATTGTAATGACTTTGCAAACCACTGTCAATCACTAATCCGACCTCTAAAAATGATTTTGCCCAACAATTGTAATGTCTTTGCCAACCACTGTTAATCACTTATGCGACTTCTAAAAATGACTTTGCCCAACAATTGTAATGACTTTTCAAACCACTGTCAATCACTTATCCGACCTCTAAAAATGACTTTGCCCAACAATCGAAATGACTTTTCAAACCACTGTCAATCACTTATCCGACCTCTAAAAATGACTTTGCCCAACAATTGTAATGACTTTGCAAACCACTGTCAATCACTTATCCGACCTCTAAAAATGACTTTGCCCAACAATTGTAATGACTTTTCAAACCACTGTTAATCACTTATCCGACCTCAAAAAATGACTTTGCTAAACAATTGTAATGACTTTGCCAACCACTGTTAATCACTTATCCGACCTCTAAAAATGACTTTGCTAAACAATTGTAATGACTTTGCCAACCACTGTTAATCACTTATCCGACCTCTAAAAATGACTTTGCTTAACAATTGTAATGACTTTGCATACCACTGTCAATCACATATCCGACCTATAAAAATGACTTTGCCCAACAATTGGAATGACTTTGCATACCACTGTCAATCACTTATCCGACCTATAAAAATGACTTTGCTTAACAATTGTAATGACTTTGCCAACCACTGTTAATCACTTATCCGACCTCTAAAAATGACTTTGCCCAACAATTGTAATGACTTTCCAAACCACTGTCTATCACTTATCCGACCTATAAAAATGACTTTGCCCAACAATTGTAATGACTCTGCCAACCACTGTTAACAATTTATCCGACCTCTAAAAATGACTTATCCCACAAATTGTAATGACTTTGCCAACCACTGTTAATCACTAATCCGACCTCTAAAAATGACTTTGCCCAACAATTGTAATGACTTTGCCAACCACTGTTAATCACTTATCCGACCACTAAAAATGACTTTGCCCAACAATTGTAATGACTTTGCCAACCACTGTTAATCACTTATGCGACTTCTAAAAATGACTTTGCCCAACAATTGTAATGACTTTTCAAACCACTGTCAATCACTTATCCGACCTCTAAAAATGACTTTGCCCAACAATTGTAATGACTTTGCCAACCACTGTTAATCACTTATGCGACTTCTAAAAATGACTTTGCCCAACAATTGTAATGACTTTTCAAACCACTGTCAATCACTTATCCGACCTCTAAAAATGACTTTGCCCAACAATTGTAATGACTTTGCCAACCACTGTTAATAACTTATCCGACCTCTAAAAATGACTTTGCCGAACAATTGTAATGACTTCTCAAACCACTGTCAATCACTTATCCGACCTCTAAAAATGACTTTGCCCAACAATTGTAATGACTTTGCCAACCACTGTTAATAACTTATCCAACCTCTAAAAATGACTTTACCCACTAATTGTAATGACTTTGCCAACCACTGTTAATCACTTATCCGACCTCTAAAAATATTTTGCCCAACAATTGAAATGATTTTGCCAACCACTGTTAATCACTTATGCGACTTCTAAAAATGACTTTGCCCAACAATTGGAATGACTTTGCATACCACTGTTAATCACTTATCCGACCTCAAAAAATGACTTTGCTAAACAATTGTAATGACTTTGCAAACCACTGTTAATCACTTATCCGACTTCTAAAAATGACTTTTCCGAACAATTGTAATGACTTTGCATACCACTGTCAATCACTTATCCGACCTATAAAAATGACTTTGCCCAACAATTGTAATGACTTTGCAAACCACTGTTAATCACTTATCCGACTTCTAAAAATGACTTTTCCGAATAATTGTAATGACTTTGCATACCACTGTCAATCACTTATCCGACCTATAAAAATGACTTTGCTAAACAATTGTAATGACTTTGCCAACCACTGTTAATCACTTATGCGACCTCAAAAAATGACTTTGCTAAACAATTGTAATGACTTTGCCAACCACTGTTAATCACTTATCCGACCTCTAAAAATGACTTTGCTTAACAATTGTAATGATTTTGCCAACCACTGTTAATCACTTATCCGACCTCTAAAAATGACTTTGCCCAACAATTGTAATGACTTTGCACACCACTGTTAATCACTTATCCGACTTCTAAAAATGACTTTTCCGAACAATTGTAATGACTTTGCATACCACTGTCAATCACTTATCCGACCTATAAAAATGACTTTGCCCAACAATTGGAATGACTTTGCATACCACTGTCAATCACTTATCCGACCTATAAAAATGACTTTGCTTAACAATTGTAATGACTTTTCAAACCACTGTTAATCACTTATCCGACCTCAAAAAATGACTTTGCTAAACAATTGGAAAGACTTTGCCAACCACTGTTAATCACTCATCCGACCTCTAAAAATGACTTTGCTTAACAATTGTAATGATTTTGCCAACCACTGTCTATCACTTATCCGACCTATAAAAATGACTTTGCCCAACAATTGTAATGACTTTGCAAACCACTGTTAATCACTTATCCGACTTCTAAAAATGACTTTTCCGAACAATTGTAATGACTTTGCATACCACTGTCAATCACTTATCCGACCTATAAAAATGACTTTGCCCAACAATTGGAATGACTTTGCATACCACTGTCAATCACTTATCCGACCTATAAAAATGACTTTGCTTAACAATTGTAATGACTTTGCCAACCACTGTTAATCACTTATCCGACCTCTAAAAATGACTTTGCCCAACAATTGTAATGACTTTTCAAACCACTGTCTATCACTTATCCGACCTATAAAAATGACTTTGCCCAACAATTGTAATGACTCTGCCAACCACTGTTAACAATTTATCCGACCTCTAAAAATGACTTTACCCACAAATTGTAATGACTTTGCCTACCACTGTTAATCACTAATCCGACCTCTAAAAATGACTTTGCCCAACAATTGTAATGACTTTGCCAACCACTGTTAATCACTTATCCGACCTCAAAAAATGACTTTGCTAAACAATTGTAATGACTTTGCAAACCACTGTTAATCACTTATCCGACCTATAAAAATGACTTTGCCCAACAATTGTAATGACTTTTCAAACCACTGTCTTTCACTTATCCGACCTATAAAAATGACTTTGCCCAACAATTGTAATGACTTTGCAAACCACTGTTAATCACTTATCCGACTTCTAAAAATGACTTTTCCGAACAATTGTAATGACTTTGCATACCACTGTCAATCACTTATCCGACCTATAAAAATGACTTTGCCCAACAATTGGAATGACTTTGCATACCACTGTAAATCACTTATCCGACCTCAAAAAATGACTTTGCTAAACAATTGTAATGACTTTGCAAACCACTGTTAATCACTTATCCGACTTCTAAAAATGACTTTTCCGAACAATTGTAATGACTTTGCATACCACTGTCAATCACTTATCCGACCTATAAAAATGACTTTGCCCAACAATTGTAATGACTTTGCAAACCACTGTTAATCACTTATCCGACTTCTAAAAATGACTTTTCCGAACAATTGTAATGACTTTGCATACCACTGTCAATCACTTATCCGACCTATAAAAATGACTTTGCTAAACAATTGTAATGACTTTGCCAACCACTGTTAATCACTTATGCGACTTCTAAAAATGACTTTGCCCAACAATTGTAATGACTTTTCAAACCACTGTCAATCACTTATCCGACCTCTAAAAATGACTTTGCCCAACAATTGTAATGACTTTGCCAACCACTGTTAATCACTAATCCGACCTCTAAAAATGACTTTGCCCAACAATTGTAATGACTTTGCAAACCACTGTTAATCACTTATCCGACTTCTAAAAATGACTTTTCCGAACAATTGTAATGACTTTGCAAACCACTGTCAATCACTTATCCGACCTCTAAAAATGACTTTGCCCAACAATTGTAATGACTTTTCAAACCACTGTTAATCACTTATCCGACCTCAAAAAAATGACTTTGCTAAACAATTGTAATGACTTTGCCAACCACTGTTAATCACTTATCCGACCTCTAAAAATGACTTTGCTTAACAATTGTAATGACTTTGCCAACCACTGTTAATCACTTATCCGACCTCTAAAAATGACTTTGCCCAACAATTGTAATGACTTTTCAAACCACTGTCTATCACTTATCCGACCTATAAAAATGACTTTGCCCAACAATTGTAATGACTTTGCAAACCACTGTTAATCACTTATCCGACTTCTAAAAATGACTTTTCCGAACAATTGTAATGACTTTGCATACCACTGTCAATCACTTATCCGACCTATAAAAATGACTTTGCCCAACAATTGGAATGACTTTGCATACCACTGTCAATCACTTATCCGACCTATAAAAATGACTTTGCTTAACAATTGAAATGACTTTGCAAACCACTGTTAATCACTTATCCGACTTCTAAAAATGACTTTTCCGAACAATTGTAATGACTTTGCATACCACTGTCAATCACTTATCCGACCTATAAAAATGACTTTGCCCAACAATTGGAATGACTTTGCATACCACTGTTAATCACTTATCCGACCTCAAAAAATGACTTTGCTAAACAATTGTAATGACTTTGCAAACCACTGTTAATCACTTATCCGACTTCTAAAAATGACTTTGCCCAACAATTGGAATGACTTTGCATACCACTGTTAATCACTTATCCGACCTCAAAAAATGACTTTGCTAAACAATTGTAATGACTTTGCAAACCACTGTTAATCACTTATCCGACTTATAAAAATGACTTTGCCCAACAATTGTAATGACTCTGCCAACCACTGTTAACAATTTATCCGACCTCTAAAAATGACTTTACCCACAAATTGTAATGACTTTGCCAACCACTGTTAATCACTAATCCGACCTCTAAAAATGACTTTGCCCAACAATTGTTATGACTTTGCATACCACTGTCAATCACTTATCCGACCTATAAAAATGACTTTGCCCAACAATTGTAATGACTTTTCAAACCACTGTTAATCACTTATCCGACCTCAAAAAATGACTTTGCTAAACAATTGTAATGACTTTGCCAACCACTGTTAATCACTTATCCGACCTCTAAAAATGACTTTGCTTAACAATTGTAATGACTTTGCCAACCACTGTTAATCACTTATCCGACCTCTAAAAATGACTTTGCCCAACAATTGTAATGACTTTTCAAACCACTGTCTATCACTTATCCGACCTATAAAAATGACTTTGCCCAACAATTGTAATGACCTTGCAAACCACTGTTAATCACTTATCCGACTTCTAAAAATGACTTTTCCGAACAATTGTAATGACTTTGCATACCACTGTCAATCACTTATCCGACCTATAAAAATGACTTTGCCCAACAATTGGAATGACTTTGCATACCACTGTCAATCACTTATCCGACCTATAAAAATGACTTTGCTTAACAATTGTAATGACTTTGCCAACCACTGTTAATCACTTATCCGACCTCTAAAAATGACTTTGCCCAACAATTGTAATGACTTTTCAAACCACTGTCTATCACTTATCCGACCTATAAAAATGACTTTGCCCAACAATTGTAATGACTTTGCAAACCACTGTTAATCACTTATCCGACTTCTAAAAATGACTTTTCCGAACAATTGTAATGACTTTGCATACCACTGTCAATCACTTATCCGACCTATAAAAATGACTTTGCCCAACAATTGGAATGACTTTGCATACCACTGTCAATCACTTATCCGACCTATAAAAATGACTTTGCCCAATAATTGGAATGACTTAGCCAACCACTGTTAATCACTTATCCGACCTATAAAAATGACTTTGCCCAACAATTGGAATGACTTTGCATACCACTGTCAATCACTTATCCGACCTATAAAAATGACTTTGCCCAACAATTGGAATGACTTAGCCAACCACTGTCAATCACTTATCCGACCTATAAAAATGACTTTGCCCAACAATTGGAATGACTTTGCATACCACTGTCAATCACTTATCCGACCTATAAAAATGACTTTGCCCAACAATTGGAATGACTTAGCCAACCACTGTTAATCACTTATCCGACTTCTAAAAATGACTTTGCCCAACAATTTTAATGACTTTTCAAACCACTGTTAATCACTTATCCGACTTCAAAAAATGACTTTGCCCAACAATTGTAATGACTTTGCTAACCACTGTTAATCACTTATGCGACTTCTAAAAATGACTTTGCCCAACAATTGTAATGACTTTTCAAACCACTGTCAATCACTTATCCGACCTCTAAAAGTGACTTTGCCCAACAATTGTAATGACTTTGCAAACCACTGTCAATCACTTATCCGACTTCTAAAAATAACTTTTCCGAACAATTGTAATGACTTTGCCAACCACTGTTTATCACTTATGCGACTTCTAAAAATGACTTTGCCCAACAATTGTAATGACTTTTCAAACCACTGTTAATCACTTATCCGACTTCTAAAAATGACTTTGCCCAACAATTGTAATGACTTTGCCAACCACTGTTAATCACTTATGCGGCCTCTAAAAATGACTTTGCCCAACAATTGTAATGACTCTGCCAACCACTGTTAACAATTTATCCGACCTCTAAAAATGACTTTACCCACAAATTGTAATGACTTTGCCAACCACTGTTAATCACTAATCCGACCTCTAAAAATGACTTTGCCCAACAATTGTAATGACTTTGCCAACCACTGTTAATCACTTATCCGACCTCTAAAAATGACTTTGCCGAACAATTGTAATGACTTCTCATACCACTGTCAATCACTTATCCGACCTCTAAAAATGATTTTGCCCAACAATTGTAATGACTTTGCAAACCACTGTCAATCACTTATCCGACCTCTAAAAATGACTTTGCCCAACAATTGTAATGACTTTGCCAACCACTGTTAATCACTTATCCGACCTCTAAAAATGATTTTGCCCAACAATTGTAATGATTTTGCCAACCACTGTTAATCACTTATGCGACTTCTAAAAATGACTTTGCCCAACAATTGTAATGACTTTGCAAACCACTGTCAATCACTTATCCGACCTCTAAAAATGACTTTGCCCAACAATTGTAATGACTTTGCAAACCACTGTCAATTACTTATCCGACCTCTAAAATGACTTTGCCGTGCAATTGTAATGACTTTGCAAACCACTGTCAATTACTTATCCGACCTCTAAAAATGACTTTGCCGTACAATTGTAATTACTTTGCAAACCACTGTCAATCACTTATCCGACCTCTAAAAATGACTTTGCCCAACAATTGTAATGACTTTTCAAACCACTGTCAATCACTTATCCGACCTCTAAAAATGACTTTGCCCAACAATTGTAATGACTTTGCAAACCACTGTCAATCACTTATCCGACCTCTAAAAATGACTTTGCCCAACAATTGTAATGACTTTGCAAACCACTGTCAATCACTTATCCGACCTCTAAAAATGACTTTGCCCAACAATTGTAATGACTTTTCAAACCACTGTCAATCACTTATCCGACCTCTAAAAATGACTTTGCCCAACAATTGTAATCACTTTGCAAACCACTGTCAATCACTTATCCGACCTCTAAAAATGACTTTGCCCAACAATTGTAATGACTTTGCCAACCACTGTTAATAACTTATCCGACCTCTAAAAATGACTTTACCCACTAATTGTAATGACTTTGCCAACCACTGTTAATCACTTATCCGACCTCTAAAAATGATTTTGCCCAACAATTGTAATGATTTTGCCAACCACTGTTAATCACTTAAGCGACTTCTAAAAATGATTTTGCCCAACAATTGTAATGACTTTGCCAACCACTGTTAATCACTTATGCGACTTCTAAAAATGACTTTGCCCAACAATTGTAATGACTTTCAAACCACTGTCAATCACTTATCCGACCTCTAAAAATGACTTTGCCCAACAATTGTAATGACTTTTCAAACCACTGTCAATCACTTATCCGACCTCTAAAAGTGACTTTGCCCAACAATTGTAATGACTTTGCAAACCACTGTCAATCACTTATCCGACCTCTAAAAATGACTTTGCCGAACAATTGTAATGACTTTGCCAACCACTGTTAATCACTTATCCGACCTCTAAAAATGACTTTGCTTAACAATTGTAATGACAATGCCAACCACCGTCAATCACTTATCCGACCTCTAAAAATGATTTTGCCAAACAATTGTAATGACTTTGCAAACCATTGTCAATCACTTATCCGACCTCTAAAAATGACTTTGCCCAACAATTGTAATGACTCTGCCAACCACTGTTAACAATTTATCCGACCTCTAAAAATGACTTTACCCACAAATTGTAATGACTTTGCCAACCACTGTTAATCACTAATCCGACATCTAAAAATGACTTTGCCCAACAATTGTAATGACTTTGCCACCACTGTTAACAAGTTATCCCACCTCTAAAAATGACTTTACCCACAAATTGTAATGACTTTGCCAACCACTGTTAATCACTAATCCGACCTCTAAAAATGACTTTGCCGTACAATTGTAATGACTTTTCAAACCACTGTCAATCACTTATCCGACCTCTAAAAATGACTTTGCCCAACAATTGTAATGACTTTTCAAACCACTGTCAATCACTTATCCGACCTCTAAAAATGACTTTGCCCAACAATTGTAATGACTTTGCAAACCACTGTCAATCACTTATCCGACCTCTAAAAATGACTTTGCCCAACAATTGTAATGACTTTGCCAACCACTGTTAATCACTTATCCGACCTCTAAAAATGACTTTGCTTAACAATTGTAATGACAATGCAACCCACTGTTAATCACTTATGCGACTTCTAAAAATGACTTTGCCCAACAATTGTAATGACTTTTCAAACCACTGTCAATCACTTATCCGACCTCTAAAAATGACTTTGCCCAACAATTGTAATGACTTTGCAAACCACTGTCAATCACTTATCCGACCTCTAAAAATGATTTTGCCCAACAATTGTAATGACCTGGCCAACCACTGTTAATCACTTATGCGACTTCTAAAAATGACTTTGCCCAACAATTGCAATGACTTTTCAAACCACTGTCAATCACTTATCCGACCTCTAAAAATGACTTTGCCCAACAATTGTAATGACTTTTCAAACCACTGTCAATCACTTATCCGACCTCTAAAAATGACTTTGCCCAACAATTGTAATGACTTTGCAAACCACTGTCAATCACTTATCCGACCTCTAAAAATGACTTTGCCCAACAATTGTAATGACTTTTCAAACCACTGTCAATCACTTATCCGACCTCTAAAAATGACTTTGCCCAACAATTATAATGACTTTTCAAACCACTGTCAATCACTTATCCGACCTCTAGAAATGACTTTGCCCAACAATTGTAATGACTTCTCATACCACTGTCAATCACTTATCCGACCTCTAAAAATGACTTTGCCCAACAATTGTAATGACTTTGCCAACCACTGTTAATAACTTATCCGACCTCTAAAAATGACTTTACCCACTAATTGTAATGACTTTGCCAACCACTGTTAATCACTTATCCGACCTCTAAAAATGATTTTGCCCAACAATTGTAATGATTTTGCCAACCACTGTTAATCACTTAAGCGACTTCTAAAAATGACTTTGCCCAACAATTGTAATGACTTTTCAAACCACTGTCAATCACTTATCCGACCTCTAAAAATGACTTTGCCCAACAATTTTAATGACTTTGCAAACCACTGTCAATCACTTATCCGACCTCTAAAAATGATTTTGCCCAACAATTGTAATGACTTTGCCAAACACTGTTAATCACTTATGCGACTTCTAAAAATGACTTTGCCCAACAATTGTAATGACTTTTCAAACCACTGTCAATCACTTATCCGACCTCTAAAAATGACTTTGCCCAACAATTGTAATGACTTTTCAAACCACTGTCAATCACTTATCCGACCTCTAAAAATGACTTTGCCCAACAATTGAAATGACTTTGCAAACCACTGTCAATCACTTATCCGACCTCTAAAATGACTTTGCCGAACAATTGTAATGACTTTGCCAACCACTGTTAATCACTTATCCGACCTCTAAAAATGACTTTGCTTAACAATTGTAATGACAATGCCAACCACCGTCAATCACTTATCCGACCTCTAAAAATGATTTTGCCAAACAATTGTAATGACTTTGCAAACCATTGTCAATCACTTATCCGACCTCTAAAAATGACTTTGCCCAACAATTGTAATGACTCTGCCAACCACTGTTAACAATTTATCCGACCTCTAAAAATGACTTTACCCACAAATTGTAATGACTTTGCCAACCACTGTTAATCACTAATCCGACCTCTAAAAATGACTTTGCCCAACAATTGTAATGACTTTGCCAACCACTGTTAACAATTTATCCCACCTCTAAAAATGACTTTACCCACAAATTGTAATGACTTTGCCAACCACTGTTAATCACTAATCCGACCTCTAAAAATGACTTTGCCGTACAATTGTAATGACTTTTCAAACCACTGTCAATCACTTATCCGACCTCTAAAAATGACTTTGCCCAACAATTGTAATGACTTTTCAAACCACTGTCAATCACTTATCCGACCTCTAAAAATGACTTTGCCCAACAATTGTAATGACTTTGCCAACCACTGTTAATCACTTATCCGACCTCTAAAAATGACTTTGCTTAACAATTGTAATGACAATGCAACCCACTGTCAATCACTTATCCGACCTCTAAAAATGATTTTGCCAAACAATTGTAATGACTTTGCAAACCACTGTCAATCACTTATCCGACCTCTAAAAATGACTTTGCCCAACAATTGTAATGACTTTGTCAACCACTGTTAACAATTTATCCGACCTCTAAAAATGACTTTACCCACAAATTGTAATGACTTTGCCAACCACTGTTAATCACTAATCCGACCTCTAAAAATGACTTTGCCCAACAATTGTAATGACTTTGCCAACCACTGTTAATCACTAATCCGACCTCTAAAAATGACTTTGCCGTACAATTGTAATGACTTTTCAAACCAATGTCAATCACTTATCCGACCTCTAAAAATGACTTTGCCCAACAATTGTAATGACTTTGCAAACCACTGTCAATCACTTATCCGACCTCTAAAAATGACTTTGCCCAACAATTGTAATGACTTTGCCAACCACTGTTAATCACTTATCCGACCTCTAAAAATGACTTCGCTTAACAATTGTAATGACTTTGCAAACCACTGTCAATCACTTATCCGACCTCTAAAATGACTTTGCCCAACAATTGTAATGACTTTTCAAACCACTGTCAATCACTTATCCGACCTCTAAAAATGACTTTGCCCAACAATTGTAATGACTTTGCAAACCACTGTCAATCACTTATCCGACCTCTAAAAATGACTTTGCCCAACAATTGTAATGACTTTGCAAACCACTGTCAATTACTTATCCGACCTCTAAAAATGACTTTGCCGTACAATTGTAATGACTTTGCAAACCACTGTCAATTACTTATCCGACCTCTAAAATGACTTTGCCCAACAATTGTAATGACTTTGCAAACCACTGTCAATCACTTATCCGACCTCTAAAAATGACTTTGCCCACAATTGTAATGACTTTTCAAACCACTGTCAATCACTTATCCGACCTCTAAAAATGACTTTGCCCAACAATTGTAATGACTTGCAAACCACTGTCAATCACTTATCGACCTCTAAAAATGACTTTGCCCAACAATTGTAATGACTTTGCCAACCACTGTTAACAATTTATCCGACCTCTAAAATGACTTTACCCACAAATTGTAATGACTTGCCAACCACTGTTAATCACTAATCCGACCTCTAAAAATGACTTTGCCCAACAATTGTAATGACTTTGCCAACCACTGTTAATCACTAATCCGACCTCTAAAATGACTTTGCCGTACAATTGTAATGACTTTGCAAACCACTGTCAATTACTAATCCGACCTCTAAAAATGACTTTGCCGTACAATTGAAATGACTTTGCAAACCACTGTCAATTACTTATCCGACCTCTAAAAATGACTTTGCCAACCACTGTTAACAATTTATCCGACCTCTAAAAATGACTTTACCCACAAATTGTAATGACTTTGCCAACCACTGTTAATCACTAATCCGACCTCTAAAAATGACTTTGCCCAACAATTGTAATGACTTTGCCAACCACTGTTAATCACTAATCCGACCTCTAAAAATGACTTTGCCGTACAATTGTAATGACTTTGCAAACCACTGTCAATTACTTATCCGACCTCTAAAAATGACTTTGCCCAACAATTGTAATCACTTTTCAAACCACTGTCAATAACTTATCCGACCTCTAAAAATGACTTTGCCCAACAATTGTAATGACTTTGCAAACCACTCTTAATCACTTATCCGACCTCTAAAAATGACTTTGCCCAACAATTGTAATGACTTTGCAAACCACTGTCAATCACTTATCCGACCTCTAAAAATGACTTTGCCCAAAAATTGTAATGACTTTGCAAACCACTGTCAATTACTTATCCGACCTCTAAAAATGACTTTGCCGTGCAATTGTAATGACTTTGCAAACCACTGTCAATTACTTATCCGACCTCTAAAAATGACTTTGCCGTACAATTGTAATTACTTTGCAAACCACTGTCAATTACTTATCCGACCTCTAAAAATGACTTTGCCCAACAATTGTAATGACTTTGCAAACCACTGTCAATCACTTATCCGACCTCTAAAAAATGATTTTGCCCAACAATTGTAATGACTTTGCCAACCACTGTTAATCACTTATAAGACTTCTAAAAATGACTTTGCCCAACAATTGTAATGACTTTGCAAACCACTCTTAATCACTTATCCGACCTCTAAAAATGACTTTGCCCAACAATTGTAATGACTTTGCAAACCACTGTCAATCACTTATCCGACCTCTAAAAATGACTTTGCCCAACAATTGTAATGACTTTGCAAACCACTGTCAATCACTTATCCGACCTCTAAAAATGACTTTGCCGTGCAATTGTAATGACTTTGCAAACCACTGTCAATCACTTATCCGACCTCTAAAAATGACTTTGCCCAACAATTGTAATGACTTTGCCAACCACTGTTAACAATTTATCCGACCTCTAAAAATGACTTTACCCACAAATTGTAATGACTTTGCCAACCACTGTTAATCACTAATCCGACCTCTAAAAATGACTTTGCCCAACAATTGTAATGACTTTGCCAACCACTGTTAATCACTAATCCGACCTCTAAAAATGACTTTGCCGTACAATTGTAATGACTTTGCAAACCACTGTCAATTACTTATCCGACCTCTAAAAATGACTTTGCCGTACAATTGAAATGACTTTGCAAACCACTGTCAATTACTTATCCGACCTCTAAAAATGACTTTGCCAACCACTGTTAACAATTATTCCGACCTCTAAAAATGACTTTACCCACAAATTGTAATGACTTTGCCAACCACTGTTAATCACTAATCCGACCTCTAAAAATGACTTTGCCCAACAATTGTAATGACTTTGCCAACCACTGTTAATCACTAATCCGACCTCTAAAAATTGACTTTGCCGTACAATTGTAATGACTTTGCAAACCACTGTCAATTACTTATCCGACCTCTAAAAATGACTTTGCCGTACAATTGTAATGACTTGCAAACCACTGTCAATTACTTATCCGACCTCTAAAAATGACTTTGCCCAACAATTGTAATGACTTTGCAAACCACTGTCAATCACTTATCCGACCTCTAAAAATGACTTTGCCCAACAATTGTAATGACTTTTCAAACCACTGTCAATCACTTATCCGACCTCTAAAAATGACTTTGCCCAACAATTGTAATGACTTTGCAACCACTGTCAATCACTAATCCGACCTCTAAAAATGACTTTGCCCAACAATTGTAATGACTTTGCAAACCACTGTCAATTACTTATCCGACCTCTAAAAATGACTTTGCCGGTACATGTAATGACTTTGCAAACCACTGTCAATTACTTATCCGACCTCTAAAAATGACTTTGCCCAACAATTGTAATGACTTTGCAAACCACTGTCAATCACTTATCCGACCTCTAAAAATGACTTTGCCCAACAATTGTAATCACTTTTCAAACCACTGTCAATAACTTATCCGACCTCTAAAAATGACTTTGCCCAACAATTGTAATGACTTTGCAAACCACCTTAATCACTTATCCGACCTCTAAAAATGACTTTGCCCAACAATTGTAATGACTTTGCAAACCACTGTCAATCACTTATCCGACCTCTAAAATGACTTTGCCCAACAATTGTAATGACTTTGCAAACCACTAGTCAATATACTTATCCGACCTCTAAAAATGACTTTGCCGTGCAATTGTAATGACTTTGCAAACCACTGTCAATTACTTATCCGACCTCTAAAATGACTTTGCCGTACAATTGTAATTACTTTGCAAACCACTGTCAATCACTTATCCGACCTCTAAAAATGACTTTGCCCAACAATTGTAATGACTTTGCAAACCACTGTCAATCACCTTAGCCGACCTCTAAAAATGACTTTGCCCAACAATTGTAATGACTTTGCAAACCACTGTCAATCACTTATCCGACCTCTAAAAATGACTTTGCCCAACAATTGTAATGACTTTTCAAACCACTGTCAATCACTTATCCGACCTCTAAAAATGACTTTGCCCAACAATTGTAATGACTTTGCAAACCACTGTCAATTCACTTTCCGACCTCTAAAAATGACTTTGCCGTACAATTGTAATGACTTTGCAAACCACTGTCAATTACTTTTCCGACCTCTAAAAATGACTTTGCCCAACAATTGTAATGACTTTTCAAACCACTGTCAATCACTTATCCGACCTCTAAAAATGACTTTGCCCAACAATTGTAATGACTTTTGCAAACCACTGTCAATTACTTTTCCGACCTCTAAAAATGACTTTGCCGTACATTGTAATGACTTTGCAAACCACTGTCAATTACTTTTCCGACCTCTAAAAATGACTTTGCCGTACAATTGTAATGACTTTGCAAACCACTGTCAATTACTTTTCCGACCTCTAAAAATGACTTTGCCGTACAATTGTAATGACTTTGCAAACCACTGTCAATTACTTATCCGACCTCTAAAAATGACTTTTCCCAACAATTGTAATGAATTTGCAAACCACTCTTAATCACTATCCGACTTCTAAAATGACTTTCCGAACAATTATAATGACTTTGCATCCACTGTCAATCACTTATCCGACCTCTAAAAATGACTTTGCCCAACAATTGTAATGACTTTGCCAACCACTGTTAATCACTAATCCGACCTCTAAAAATGACTTTGCCGAACAATTGTAATGACTTTGCCAACCACTGTTAATCACTAATCCGACCTCTAAAAATGACTTTGCCGTACAATTGTAATGACTTTGCAACCACTGTCAATTACTTATCCGACCTCTAAAAATGACTTTGCCGTACAATTGAAATGACTTTGCAAACCACTGTCAATTACTTATCCGACCTCTAAAAATGACTTTGCCATACAATTGTAATGACTTTGCAAACCACTGTCATTCACTTATCCGACCTCTAAAAATGACTTTGCCCAACAATTGTAATGACTTTTCAAACCACTGTCAATCACTTATCCGACCTCTAAAATGACTTTGCCCAACAATTGTAATGACTTTGCAAACCACTGTCAATCACTTATCCTACCTCTAAAAATGACTTTACCCACAAATTGTAATGACTTTGCCAACCACAGTTAATCACTAATCCGACCTCTAAAAATGACTTTGCCCAACAATTGTAATGACTTTTGCCAACCACTGTTAATCACTAATCCGACCTCTAAAAATGACTTTGCCGTACAATTGTAATGACTTTGCAAACCACTGTCAATTACTTATCCGACCTCTAAAAATGAGTTTGCCCAACAATTGCAATGACTTTGCCAACCACTGTTAATCACTAATCCGACCTCTAAAAATGACTTTGCCGTACAATTGTAATGACTTTGCAAACCACTGTCAATTACTTATCCGACCTCTAAAAATGACTTTGCCCAACAATTGTAATGACTTTGCAAACCACTGTCATTCACTTATCCGACCTCTAAAAATGACTTTGCCCAACAATTGTAATGACTTTTCAAACAACTGTCAATCACTTATCCGACCTCTAAAAATGACTTTGCCCAACAATTGTAATGACTTTGCAAACCACTGTCAATCACTTATCCGACCTCTAAAAATGACTTTGCCCAACAATTGTAATGACTTTTCAAACCACTGTCAATCACTTATCCGACCTCTAAAAATGATTTTGCCCAACAATTGTAATGACTTTGCCAACCACTGTTAATCACTTATAAGACTTCTAAAATGACTTTGCCCAACATTGTAATGACGTTGCAAACCACTGTCATTCACTTATCCGACCTCTAAAAATGACTTTGCCCAACAATTGTAATGACTTTTCAAACCACTGTCAATTACTTATCCGACCTCTAAAAATGACTTTGCCTAACAATTGTAATGACTTTGCAAACCACTGTCAATCACTTATCCGACCTCTAAAAATGATTTGCCCAACAATTGTAATGACTTTGCCAACCACTGTTAATCACTTATAAGACTTCTAAAAATGACTTTGCCCAACAATTGTAATGACTTTTCAAACCACTGTCCAATCACTTATCCGACCTCTAAAAATGACTTTGCCCAACAATTGTAATGACTTTGCAAACCACTCTTAATCACTTATCCGACTTCTAAAAATGACTTTGCCCAACAATTGTAATGACTTTGCCAACCACTGTTAATCACTAATCCGACCTCTAAAAATGACTTTGCCCAACAATTGTAATGACTTTGCAAACCACTGTCAATCACTTATCCGACCTCTAAAAATGATTTTGCCCAACAATTGTAATGACTTTGCCAACCACTGTTAATCACTTATGCGACTTCTAAAAATGACTTTGCCCAACAATTGCAATGACTTTTCAAACCACTGTAAATCACTTATCCGACCTCTAAAAATGACTTGCCAACAATTGTAATGACTTTTCAAACCACTGTCAATCACTTATCCGACCTCTAAAAAGGACTTTGCCCAACAATTGTAATGACTTTTCAAACCACTGTCAATCATTATCCGACCTCTAAAAATGACTTTGCCCACAATTGTAATGACTTTTCAAACCACTGTCAATCACTTCATCCGACCTCTAAAATGACTTTGCCCAACAATTATAATGACTTTTCAAACCACTGTCATCACTTATCCGACCCTCTAAAAATGACTTTGCCCAACAATTGTAATGACTTCTCATACCACTGTCAATCACTTATCCGACCTCTAAAAATGACTTTGCCCAACAATTGTAATGACTTTGCAAACCACTGTTAATAACTTATCCGACCTCTAAAAATGACTTTGCCCAACAATTGTAATGACTTTGCAACCACTGTTAATCACTTATCCGACCTCTAAAATGACTTTGCCCAACAATTGTAATGACTTTGCCAACCACTGTTACACTTATCCGACCTCTAAAAATGACTTTGCCCAACAATTGTAATGACTTTTCAACCACTGTCAATCACTTATCCGACCTCTAAAAATGACTTTGCCCAACAATTGTAATGACTTTTCAAACCACTGTCAATCACTTATCCGACCTCTAAAATGACTTTGCCCAACAATTGTAATGACTTTTCAAACCACTGTCAATCACTTATCCGACCTCTAAAAATGACTTTGCCCAACAATTGTAATGACTTTGCCAACCACTGTCAATCACTTATCCGACCTCTAAAAATGACTTTGCCCAACAATTGTAATGACTTTGCCAACCACTGTTAATCACTTATCCGACCTCTAAAAATGACTTTGCTAACAATGTAATGACTTTGCCAACCACTGTTAATCACTTATCCGACCTCTAAAATGACTTTGCCCAACAATTGTAATGACTTTGCCAAACCACTGTCAATCACTTATCCGACCTCTAAAATGATTTGCCCAACATTGTAATGACTTTTGCCAACCACTGTTACAATTTATCCGACCTCTAAAAATGACTTTGCCCACAATTGTAATGACTTTGCCAACCACTGTAATCACTTATCCGACCTCTAAAATGACTTTGCCCAACAATTGTAATGACTTTGCCAACCACTGTCAATCACTTATCCGACCTCTAAAATGACTTTGCCCAACAATTGTAATGACTTTGCCACCACTGTTAATCACTATCCGACCTCTAAAAATGACTTTGCCCAACAATTGTAATGACTTTGCAAACCACTGTCAATCACTTATCCGACCTCTAAAATGACTTTGCCCAACAATTGTAATGACTTTGCAACCACTGTCAATCACTTATCCGACCTCTAAAATGACTTTGCCCAACATTGTAATGACTTTGGCCAACCACTGTTAATCACTTATCCGACCTCTACAATGACTTTGCCAACAATTGTAATTACTTTGCAAACCACTGTCAATCACTTAATCCGACCTCTAAAAATGATTTGCCAAACATTGTAATGACCTTTGCAACCACTGTCATATCACTTATCCGACCTCTAAAAAGTGACTTTGCCAACAATTGTAATGACTTTTGCAAACCACTGTCAATCACTTATCCGACCTCTAAAAAGATGACTTTGCGCAACAATTGTAAATGACTTTGCAACCACTGTTAATCAATTATCCGACCTCTAAAAATGACTTTGCCCAACAATTGTAATGACTTGTGCCACCACCTGTTAATCACTAATCCGACCTCTAAAAATGACTTTGCCACAATTGTAATGACTTTGCACCACTGTTAATCACTTATCCGACCTCTAAAAATCGACTTTGCCGAACAATTGTATGACTTTGCAAACCACTGTCAATCACTTATCCGACTCTAAAAATGACTTTGCCCAACAATTGTAATGACTTTGCCAAACCACTGTCAATCACTTATCCGACCTCTAAAATGACTTTGCCCAACAATTGTAATGACTTTGCAACCACTGTTAATCACTTATCCGACCTCTAAAAATGACTTTTCATTGTAATGACTTTGCCAACCACTGTCATCACTTATCCGACCTCTAAAAATGACTTTGCCCAACAATTGTAATGACTTTGAACCACTGTCAATCACTTATCCGACCTCTAAAAATGACTTTGCCCAACAATTGTAATGACTTTGCAACCACCACTGTCAATCACTTATCCGACCTCTAAAATGACTTTGCCCAACAATTGTAATGACTTTTGCAAACCACTGTCAATTACTTATCCGACCTCTAAAATGACTTTGCCAATTGTAATGACTTTTCAAACCACTGTCAATCACTTATCCGACTCTAAAATGACTTTGCCCACAATTGTAATGACTTTGCAACCACTGTCAATCACTTATCCGACCTCTAAAATGACTTTGCCCAACAATTGTAATGACTTTTCAAACCACTGTCAATCACTTATCCGACCTCTTAAATAACTTTGCCCAACAATTGTCATGACTTGCAAACCACTGTCAATCACTTATCCGACCTCTAAAAATGACTTTGCCCAACAATTGTATGACTTTGCCAAGCCACTGTTAATCACTTATCCGACCTCTAAAAATGACTTTTGCTTAACAATTGTAATGACAATGCCAACCACCGTCAATCACTTATCCGACCTCTAAAAATGATTTTGCCAAACAATTGTAATGACTTTGCAAAACCACTGTCAATCACTTATCCGACCTCTAAAAATGACTTTGCCCAACAATTGTAATGACTCTGCCAACACTGTTAACAATTTATCCGACCTCTAAAAATGACTTTGCTCCAACAATTGTAATGACTTTGCAAACCACTGTCAATCACTTATCCGATCTCAAAAATGACTTTGCCCAACAATTGTAATGACTTTTCAAACCACTGTCAATCACTTATACGACCTCTAAAATGACTTTGCCCAACAATTGTAATGACTTTGCCAACCACTGTTAATCATTTATAAGACTTCTAAAAATGACTTTGCCCAACAATTGTAATGACTTTTCAAACCACTGTCAATCACTTATCCGACTTCTAAAAATGACTTTTCCGAACAATTATAATGACTTTGCATACCACTGTCAATCACTTATCCGACCTCTAAAAATGACTTTGCCCAACAATTGTAATGACTTTGCCAACCACTGTTAATCACTAATCCGACCTCTAAAAATGACTTTGCCGTACAATTGTAATGACTTTGCAAACCACTGTCAATTACTTATCCGACCTCTAAAAATGACTTTGCCGTACAATTGTAATGACTTTGCAAACCACTGTCAATTACTTATCCGACCTCTAAAATGACTTTGCCCAACAATTGTAATGACTTTGCAACACCACTCTTAATCACTTATCCGACTTCTAAAAATGACTTTTCCGAACAATTATAATGACTTTGCATACCAATGTCAATCACTTATCCGACCTCTAAAAATGACTCTGCCCAACAATTGTAATGACTTTGCAAACCACTGTTAATCACTAATCCGACCTCTAAAAATGACTTTGCCGTACAATTGTAATGACTTTGCCAACCACTGTTAATCACTAATCCGACCTCTAAAAATGACTTTGCCGTACAATTGTAATGACTTTGCAAACCACTGTCAATTACTCATCCGACCTCTAAAAATGACTTGCCGTACAATTGTAATGACTTTGCAAACCACTGTCAATTACTTATCCGACCTCTAAAAATGACTTTGCCATACAATTGTAATGACTTTGCAAACCACTGTCATTCACTTATCCGACCTCTAAAAATGACTTTGCCGTACAATTGTAATGACTTTGCAAACCACTGTCAATTACTTATCCGACCTCTAAAAATGACTTTGCCCAACAATTGTAATGACTTTGCAAACCACTCTTAATCACTTATCCGACTTCTAAAAATGACTTTTCCGAACAATTATAATGACTTTGCATACCACTGTCAATCACTTATCCGACCTCTAAAAATGACTTTGCCCAACAATTGTAATGACTTTGCCAACCACTGTTAATCACTAATCCGACCTCTAAAAATGACTTTGCCGTACAATTGTAATGACTTTGCCAACCACTGTTAATCACTAATCCGACCTCTAAAAATGACTTTGCCGTACAATTGTAATGACTTTGCAAACCACTGTCAATTACTTATCCGACCTCTAAAAATGGCTTTGCCGTACAATTGTAATGACTTTGCAAACCACTGTCAATTACTTATCCGACCTCTAAAAATGACTTTGCCCAACAATTGTAATGACTTTTCAAACCACTGTCAATCACTTATCCGACCTCTAAAATGACTTTGCCCAACAATTGTAATGACTTTGCAAACCACTGTCAATCACTTATCCGACCTCTAAAAATGACTTTACCCACAAATTGTAATGACTTTGCCAACCACTGTTAATCACTAATCCGACCTCTAAAAATGACTTTGCCGTACAATTGTAATGACTTTGCAAACCACTGTCAATTACTTATCCGACCTCTAAAAATGAGTTTGCCCAACAACTGCAATGACTTTGCCAAACACTGTTAATCACTAATCCGACCTCTAAAAATGACTTTGCCGTACAATTGTAATGACTTTGCAAACCACTGTCAATTACTTTTCCGACCTCTAAAAATGACTTTGCCCAACAATTGTAATGACTTTGCAAACCACTCTTAATCACTTATCCGACTTCTAAAAATGACTTTTCCGAACAATTATAATGACTTTGCATACCAATGTCAATCACTTATCCGACCTCTAAAAATGACTCTGCCCAACAATTGTAATGACTTTGCCAACCACTGTTAATCACTAATCCGACCTCTAAAAATGACTTTGCCGTACAATTGTAATGACTTTGCAAACCACTGTCAATTACTTATCCGACCTCTAAAAATGACTTTGCCGTACAATTGTAATGACTTTGCAAACCACTGTCAATCACTTATCCGACCTCTAAAAATGACTTTGCCCAACAATTGTAATGACTTTGCAAACCACTGTCATTCACTTATCCGACCTCTAAAAATGACTTTGCCCAACAATTGTAATGACTTTTCAAACCACTGTCAATCACTTATCCGACCTCTAAAAATGACTTTGCCCAACAATTGTAATGACTTTGCAAACCACTGTCAATCACTTATCCGACCTCTAAAAATGATTTTGCCCAACAATTGTAATGTCTTTGCCAACCACTGTTAATCACTTATAAGACTTCTAAAAATGACTTTGCCCAACAATTGTAATGACTTTTCAAACCACTGTCAATCACTTATCCGACCTCTAAATATGACTTTGCCCAACAATTGTAATGACTTTGCAAACCACTCTTAATCACTTATCCGACTTCTAAAAATGACTTTGCCCAACAATTGTAATGACTTTGCCAACCACTGTTAATAACTAATCCGACCTCTAAAAATGACTTTGCCGTACAATTGTAATGACTTTGCCAACCACTGTTAATCACTTATCCGACTTCTAAAAATGACTTTTCCGAACAATTGAAATGACTTTGCCAACCACTGTTAACAATTTATCCGACCTCTAAAAATGACTTTACCCACTAATTGTAATGTCTTTGCCAACCACTGTTAATCACTTATCCGACCTCTAAAAATGACTTTGCCCAACAATTGTAATGACTTTTCAAACCACTGTCAATCACTTATCCGACCTCTAAAAATGACTTTGCCCAACAATTGTAATGACTTTGCAAACCACTGTCAATCACTTATCCGACCTCTAAAAATGACTTTACCCACAAATTGTAATGACTTTGCCAACCACTGTTAATCACTAATCCGACCTCTAAAAATGACTTTGCCCATCAATTGTAATGACTTTGCCAACCACTGTTAATCACTAATCCGACCTCTAAAAATGACTTTGCCGTACAATTGTAATGACTTTGCAAACCACTGTTAATAACTTATCCGACCTCTAAAAATGACTTTGCCGTACAATTGTAATGACTTTGCAAACCACTGTCAATTACTTATCCGACCTCTAAAAATGACTTTGCCCAACAATTGTAATGACTTTGCAAACCACTGTCAATCACTTATCCGACCTCTAAAAATGACTTTGCCCAACAATTGTAATGACTTTTCAAACCACTGTCAATCACTTATCCGACCTCTAAAAATGACTTTGCCCAACAATTGTAATGACTTTGCAAACCACTGTCAATCACTTATCCGACCTCTAAAATGACTTTGCCCAACAATTGTAATGACTTTGCAAACCACTGTCAATTACTTATCCGACCTCTAAAAATGACTTTGCCGTACAATTGTAATGACTTTGCAAACCACTGTCAATTACTTATCCGACCTCTAAAAATGACTTTGCCCAACAATTGTAATGACTTTGCAAACCACTCTTAATCACTTATCCGACTTCTAAAAATGACTTTTCCGAACAATTATAATGACTTTGCATACCAATGTCAATCACTTATCCGACCTCTAAAAATGACTCTGCCCAACAATTGTAATGACTTTGCCAACCACTGTTAATCACTAATCCGACCTCTAAAAATGACTTTGCCGTACAATTGTAATGACTTTGCAAACCACTGTCAATTACTTATCCGACCTCTAAAAATGACTTTGCCGTACAATTGTAATGACTTTGCAAACCACTGTCAATCACTTATCCGACCTCTAAAAATGACTTTGCCCAACAATTGAAATGACTTTGCAAACCACTGTCAATCACTTATCCGACCTCTAAAAATGACTTTGCCCAACAATTGTAATGACTTTTCAAACCACTGTCAATCACTTATCCGACCTCTAAAAATGATTTTGCCCAACAATTGTAATGACTTTGCCAACCACTGTTAATCACTAATAAGACTTCTAAAAATGACTTTGCCCAACAATTGTAATGACTTTGCAAACCACTGTCATTCACTTATCCGACCTCTAAAAATGACTTTGCCCAACAATTGTAATGACTTTTCAAACCACTGTCAATCACTTATCCGACCTCTAAAAATGACTTTGCTCAACAATTGTAATGACTTTGCAAACCACTGTCAATCACTTATCCGACCTCTAAAAATGACTTTGCCCAACAATTGTAATGACTTTTCAAACCACTGTCAATCACTTATCCGACCTCTAAAAATGATTTTGCCCAACAATTGTAATGACTTTGCCAACCACTGTTAATCACTTATAAGACTTCTAAAAATGACTTTGCCCAACAATTGTAATGACTTTTCAAACCACTGTAAATCACTTATCCGACCTCTAAAAATGACTTTGCCCAACAATTGTAATGACTTTGCAAACCACTCTTAATCACTTATCCGACTTCTAAAAATGACTTTTCCGAACAATTGAAATGACTTTGCCAACCACTGTTAACAATTTATCCGACCTCTAAAAATGACTTTACCCACTAATTGTAATGACTTTGCCAACCACTGTTAATCACTTATCCGACCTCTAAAAATGACTTTGCCCAACAATTGTAATGACTTTGCAAACCACTGTCAATCACTTATCCGACCTCTAAAAATCACTTTGCCCAACAATTGTAATGACTTTGCCAACCACTGTTAATCACTTATCCGACCTCTAAAAATGACTTTGCCGTACTATTGTAATGACTTTGCAAACCACTGTCAATTACTTATCCGACCTCTAAAAATGACTTTGCCCAACAATTGTAATGACTTTGCAAACCACTGTCAATCACTTATCTGACCCTTAAAAATGACTTTGCCAACTAATTGTAATGACTTTTCAAACCACTGTCAATCACTTATCCGACCTCTAAAAATGACTTTGCCCAACAATTGTAATGACTTTGCAAACCACTGTCAATCACTTATCCGACCTCTAAAAATCACTTTGCCCAACAATTGTAATGACTTTGCCAACCACTGTTAATCACTTATCCGACTTCTAAAAATGACTTTGCCCACAAATTGTAATGACTTTGCCAACCACTGTTAATCACTAATCCGACCTCTAAAAATGACTTTGCCCAACAATTGTAATGACTTTTCAAACCACTGTAAATCACTTATCCGACCTCTAAAAATGACTTTGCCCAACAATTGTAATGACTTTGCAAACCACTCTTAATCACTTATCCGACTTCTAAAAATGACTTTTCCGAACAATTGAAATGACTTTGCCAACCACTGTTAACAATTTATCCGACCTCTAAAAATGACTTTGCCCAACAATTGTAATGACTTTGCAAACCGCTGTCAATCACTTATCCGACCTCTAAAAATGACTTTGCCCAACAATTGTAATGACTTTTCAAACCACTGTCAATCACTTATCCGACCTCTAAAATGACTTTGCCCAACAATTGTAATGACTTTGCAAACCACTGTCAATCACTTATCCGACCTCTAAAAATGACTTTGCCCAACAATTGTAATGACTTTGCAAACCACTGTCAATTACTTATCCGACCTCTAAAAATGACTTTGCCGTACAATTGTAATGACTTTGCAAACCACTGTCAATTACTTATCCGACCTCTAAAAATGACTTTGCCCAACAATTGTAATGACTTTGCAAACCACTGTCAATCACTTATCCGACCTCTAAAAATGACTTTGCCCAACAATTGTAATGACCTTTCAAACCACTGTCAATCACTTATCCGACCTCTAAAAATGACTTTGCCCAACAATTGTAATGACTTTGCAAACCACTGTCAATCACTTATCCGACCTCTAAAAATGACTTTGCCCAACAATTGTAATGACTTTTCAAACCACTGTCAATCACTTATCCGACCTCTAAAAATGATTTTGCCCAACAATTGTAATGACTTTGCCAACCACTGTTAATCACCTTTAAGACTTCTAAAAATGACTTTGCCCAACAATTGTAATGACTTTTCAAACCACTGTCAATCACTAATCCGACCTCTAAAAATGACTTTGCCCAACAATTGTAATGACTTTGCAAACCACTCTTAATTACTTATCCGACTTCTAAAAATGACTTTTCCGAACAATTGTAATGTCTTTGCAAACCACTGTCAATCACTTATCCGACCTCTAAAAATGACTTTGCCCAACAATTGTAATGACCTTTCAAACCACTGTCAATCACTTATCCGACCTCTAAAAATGACTTTGCCCAACAATTGTAATGACTTTGCAAACCACTGTCAATCACTTATCCGACCTCTAAAAATGACTTTGCCCAACAATTGTAATGACTTTTCAAACCACTGTCAATCACTTATCCGACCTCTAAAAATGATTTTGCCCAACAATTGTAATGACTTTGCCAACCACTGTCAATCACTTATCCGACCTCTAAAATGACTTTGCCCAACAATTGTAATGACCTTTCAAACCACTGTCAATCACTTATCCGACCTCTAAAAATGACTTTGCCCAACAATTGTAATGACTTTGCAAACCACTGTCAATCACTTATCCGACCTCTAAAAATGACTTTGCCCAACAATTGTAATGACTTTTCAAACCACTGTCAATCACTTATCCGACCTCTAAAAATGATTTTGCCCAACAATTGTAATGACTTTGCCAACCACTGTTAATCACCTTTAAGACTTCTAAAATGACTTTGCCAAACAATTGTAATGACTTTTCAAACCACTGTCAATCACTAATCCGACCTCTAAAAATGACTTTGCCGTACAATTGTAATGACTTTGCAAACCACTGTCAATTACTTATCCGACCTCTAAAAATGACTTTGCCCAACAATTGTAATGACTTTGCAAACCACTGTCAATCACTTATCCGACCTCTAAAAATGACTTTGCCCAACAATTGTAATGACCTTTCAAACCACTGTCAATCACTTATCCGACCTCTAAAAATGACTTTGCCCAACAATTGTAATGACTTTGCAAACCACTGTCAATCACTTATCCGACCTCTAAAAATGACTTTGCCCAACAATTGTAATGACTTTTCAAACCACTGTCAATCACTTATCCGACCTCTAAAAATGATTTTGCCCAACAATTGTAATGACTTTGCCAACCACTGTTAATCACCTTTAAGACTTCTAAAAATGACTTTGCCCAACAATTGTAATGACTTTTCAAACCACTGTCAATCACTAATCCGACCTCTAAAAATGACTTTGCCCAACAATTGTAATGACTTTGCAAACCACTCTTAATTACTTATCCGACTTCTAAAAATGACTTTTCCGAACAATTGTAGTGTCTTTGCATACCACTGTCAATCACTTATCCGACCTCTAAAAATGACTTTGCCCAACAATTGTAATGACTTTGCAAACCACTGTCATTCACTTATCCGACCTCTAAAAATGACTTTGCCCAACAATTGTAATGACTTTTCAAACCACTGTCAATCACTTATCCGACCTCTAAAAATGACTTTGCCCAACAATTGTAATGACTTTGCAAACCACTGTCAATCACTTATCCGACCTCTAAAAATGATTTTGCCCAACAATTGTAATGTCTTTGCCAACCACTGTTAATCACTTATCCGACCTCTAAAAATCACTTTGCCGTACAATTGTAATGACTTTGCAAACCACTGTCAATTACTTATCCGACCTCTAAAAATGACTTAGCCCAACAATTGTAATGACTTTGCAAACCACTGTCAATCACTTATCCGACCTCTAAAAATGACTTTGCCCAACAATTGTAATGACTTTGCCAACCACTGTCAATCACTAATCCGGCCTCTAAAAATGATTTTGCCCAACAATTGTAATGACTTTGCCAACCACTGTTAATAACTTATCCGACTTCTAAAAATGACTTTGCTCAACAATTGTTATGACTTTGCAAACCACTTTCAATCACTTATCCGACCTCTAAAAATGACTTTGCCCAACAATTGTAATGACTTTGCCAACCACTGTTAAATCACTTATCCGATCTCTAAAAATGACTTTGCCGAACAATTGTAATGACTTTGCCAACCACTGTTAATCACTTATCCGACTTCTAAAAATGACTTTGCCAAACAATTGTAATGACTTTGCAAACCACTGTCAATCACTTATCCGACCTCTAAAAATGACTTTGCCCAACAATTGTAATGACTTCGCCAACCACTGTTAATCACTTATCCGACCTCTAAAAAAGACTTTGCTTAACAATTTTAATGACTTTGCCAACCACTGTCAATCACTTATCCGACCTCTAAAAATGACTTTGCCCAACAATTGTAATGACTTTGCAAACCACTGTCAATCACTTATCTGACCCTTAAAAATGGCTTTGCTTAACAATTGTAATGACTTTGCCAACCACTGTCAATCACTTATCCGACCTCTAAAAATGATTTTGCCCAACAATTGTAATGACTTTGCCAACCACTGTTAATAACTTATCCGACTTCTAAAAATGACTTTGCTCAACAATTGTTATGACTTTGCAAACCACTTTCAATCACTTATCCGACCTCTAAAAATGACTTTGCCCAACAATTGTAATGACTTTGCCAACCACTGTTAAATCACTTATCCGATCTCTAAAAATGACTTTGCCGAACAATTGTAATGACTTTGCCAACCACTGTTAATCACTTATCCGACTTCTAAAATGACTTTGCCCAACAATTGTAATGACTTTGCAAACCACTGTCAATCACTTATCCGACCTCTAAAAATGACTTTGCTTAACAATTGTAATGACTTTGCCAACCACTGTTAATAACTTATCCGACCTTTAAAAATGACTTTGCTTAACAATTGTAATGACTTTGCCAACCACTGTTAATAACTTATCCGACCTTTAAAAATGACTTTGCCCAACAATTGTAATGACTTTGCAAACCACTGTCAATCACTTATCCGACCTCTAAAAATGACTTTGCTTAACAATTGTAATGACTTTGCCAACCACTGTTAATCACTTATCCGACTTCTAAAAATGACTTTGCCCAACAATTGTAATTACTTTGCCAACCACTGTTAATAACTTATCCGACCTTTAAAAATGACTTTGCTTAACAATTGTAATGACTTTGCCAACCACTGTTAATAACTTATCCGACCTTTAAAAATGACTTTGCCCAACAATTGTAATGACTTTGCAAACCACTGTCAATCACTTATCCGACCTCTAAAAATGACTTTGCTTAACAGTTGTAATGACTTTGCCAACCACTGTTAATCACTTATCCGACCTTTAAAAATGATTTTGCCCAACAATTGTAATGACTTTGCCAACCACTATTAATCACTTATCCGACTTCTAAATATGACTTTGCCCAACAATTGTAATGACTTTTCAAACCACTGTCAATCACTTATCCGACCTCTAAAAATGACTTTGCTTAACAATTGTAATGACTTTGCCAACCACTGTTAATCACTTATCCGACTTCTAAAAATGACTTTGCCCAACAATTGTAATTACTTTGCCAACCACTGTTAATATCTTATCCGACCTTTAAAAATGACTTTGCTTAACAATTGTAATGACTTTGCCAACCACTGTCAATCACTTATCCGACCTCTAAAAATGATTTTGCCCAACAATTGTAATGACTTTGCCAACCACTGTTAATAACTTATCCGACTTCTAAAAATGACTTTGCTCAACAATTGTTATGACTTTGCAAACCACTTTCAATCACTTATCCGACCTCTAAAAATGACTTTGCCCAACAATTGTAATGACTTTGCCAACCACTGTTAAATCACTTATCCGATCTCTAAAAATGACTTTGCTTAACAATTGTAATGACTTTGCCAACCACTGTTAATAACTTATCCGACCTTTAAAAATGACTTTGCCCAACAATTGTAATGACTTTGCAAACCACTGTCAATCACTTATCCGACCTCTAAAAATGACTTTGCTTAACAATTGTAATGACTTTGCCAACCACTGTTAATCACTTATCCGACCCCTAAAAATGGCTTTCCTTAACAATTGTAATGACTTTGCCAACCACTGTTAATCACTTATCCGACTTCTAAATATGACTTTGCCCAACAATTGTAATGACTTTTCAAACCACTGTTAATCACTCATCCGACCTCTTAAAATGACCTTGCCCAATAATTGTAATGACTTTGCCAACCACTGTTAATCACTTATCCGACTTCTAAATATGACTTTGCCCAAAATTGTAATGACTTTGCCAACCACTGTTAATAACTTTTCCGACCTCTAAAAATGACTTTGCCCAACAATTGTAATGACCTTGCCAACCACTGTTAATCACTTATCCGACTTCTAAAATGACTTTTCCGAACAATTGTAATATCTTTGCATACCACTGTCAATCACTTATCCGACCTCTAAAAATGACTTTGCCCAACAATTGTAATGACTTTGCCAACCACTGTTAATCACTTATGCGACTTCTAAAAATGACTTTGCCCAACAATTGTAATGACTTTTCAAACCACTGTCAATCACTTATCCGACCTCTAAAAATGACTTTGCCCAACAATTGTAATGACTTTGCCAACCACTGTTAATCACTTATCCGACTTCTAAAAATGACTTTTCCGAATAATTGTAATGACTTTGCATACCACTGTTAATAACTTATCCGACCTCTAAAAATGACTTTTCCGAACAATTGTAATGACTTTGCCAACCACTGTTAATCACTTATCCGACCTCTAGAAATGACTTTGCCATACAATTGTAATGACTATGCAAACCACTGTCAATTACTTATCCGACCTCTAAAAATGACTTTGCCCAACAATTGTAATGTCTTTTCAAACCACTGTCAATCACTTATCCGACCTGTAAAAATGACTTTGCCCAACAATTGTAATGACTTTGCCAACCACTGTTAATCACTTATCCGAGATCTAAAAATGACTTTGCTTAACAATTGTAATGACTTTGCCAACCACTGTTAATCACTTATCCGACTTCTAAAAATGACTTTGCCCAACAATTGTAATTACTTTGCCAACCACTGTTAATAACTTATCCGACCTTTAAAAATGACTTTGCTTAACAATTGTAATGACTTTGCCAACCACTGTTAATAACTTATCCGACCTTTAAAAATGACTTTGCCCAACAATTGTAATGACTTTGCAAACCACTGTCAATCACTTATCCGACCTCTAAAAATGACTTTGCTTAACAATTGTAATGACTTTGCCAACCACTGTTAATAACTTATCCGACCTTTAAAAATGACTTTGCCCAACAATTGTAATGACTTTGCCAACCACTGTTAATCACTTATCCGACCTCTAAAAATGACTTTGCTTAACAATTGTAATGACTTTGCCAACCACTGTTAATCACTTATCCGACTTCTAAAAATGACTTTGCCCAACAATTGTAATTACTTTGCCAACCACTGTTAATAACTTATCCGACCTTTAAAAATGACTTTGCTTAACAATTGTAATGACTTTGCCAACCACTGTTAATAACTTATCCGACCTTTAAAAATGACTTTGCCCAACAATTGTAATGACTTTGCAAACCACTGTCAATCACTTATCCGACCTCTAAAAATGACTTTGCTTAACAATTGTAATGACTTTGCCAACCACTGTTAATCACTTATCCGACCCCTAAAAATGGCTTTCCTTAACAATTGTAATGACTTTGCCAACCACTGTTAATCACTTATCCGACTTCTAAATATGACTTTGCCCAACAATTGTAATGACTTTTCAAACCACTGTTAATCACTCATCCGACCTCTTAAAATGACCTTGCCCAATAATTGAAATGACATTGCCAACCACTGTTAATCACTTATCCGACCTCTTAAAATGACTTTGCCCAAAATTGTAATGACTTTGCCAACCACTGTTAATAACTTTTCCGACTTCTAAAAATGACTTTTCCGAACAATTGTAATATCTTTGCATACCACTGTCAATCACTTATCCGACCTCTAAAAATGACTTTGCCCAACAATTGTAATGACTTTGCCAACCACTGTTAATCACTTATGCGACTTCTAAAAATGACTTTGCCCAACAATTGTAATGACTTTTCAAACCACTGTCAATCACTTATCCGACCTCTAAAAATGACTTTGCCCAACAATTGTAATGACTTTGCCAACCACTGTTAATCACTTATCCGACTTCTAAAAATGACTTTTCCGAATAATTGTAATGACTTTGCATACCACTGTTAATAACTTATCCGACCTCTAAAAATGACTTTTCCGAACAATTGTAATGACTTTGCCAACCACTGTTAATAACTTATCCGACCTTTAAAAATGACTTTGCTTAACAATTGTAATGACTTTGCCAACCACTGTTAATAACTTATCCGACCTTTAAAAATGACTTTGCCCAACAATTGTAATGACTTTGCAAACCACTGTCAATCACTTATCTGACCTCTAAAAATGACTTTGCTTAACAATTGTAATGACTTTGCCAACCACTGTTAATAACTTATCCGACCTTTAAAAATGACTTTGCCCAACAATTGTAATGACTTTGCCAACCACTGTTAATCACTTATCCGACCTCTAAAAATGACTTTGCTTAACAATTGTAATGACTTTGCCAACCACTGTTAATCACTTATCCGACTTCTAAAAATGACTTTGCCCAACAATTGTAATTACTTTGCCAACCACTGTTAATAACTTATCCGACCTTTAAAAATGACTTTGCTTAACAATTGTAATGACTTTGCCAACCACTGTTAATAACTTATCCGACCTTTAAAAATGACTTTGCCCAACAATTGTAATGACTTTGCAAACCACTGTCAATCACTTATCCGACCTCTAAAAATGACTTTGCTTAACAATTGTAATGACTTTGCCAACCACTGTTAATAACTTATCCGACTTCTAAATATGACTTTGCCCAACAATTGTAATGACTTTTCAAACCACTGTTAATCACTCATCCGACCTCTTAAAATGACCTTGCCCAATAATTGAAATGACATTGCCAACCACTGTTAATCACTTATCCGACCTCTTAAAATGACTTTGCCCAAAATTGTAATGACTTTGCCAACCACTGTTAATAACTTTTCCGACCTCTAAAAATGACTTTGCCCAACAATTGTAATGACTTTGCCAACCACTGTTAATCACTTATCCGACCTCTAGAAATGACTTTGCCATACAATTGTAATGACTATGCAAACCACTGTCAATTACTTATCCGACCTCTAAAAATGACTTTGCCCAACAATTGTAATGTCTTTTCAAACCACTGTCAATCACTTATCCGACCTCTAAAAATGACTTTGCCCAACAATTGTAATGACTTTGCCAACCACTGTTAATCACTTATCCGACCTCTAAAAATGACTTTGCTTAACAATTGTAATGACTTTGCCAACCACTGTTAATCACTTATCCGACTTCTAAAAATGACTTTGCCCAACAATTGTAATTACTTTGCCAACCACTGTTAATAACTTATCCGACCTTTAAAAATGACTTTGCTTAACAATTGTAATGACTTTGCCAACCACTGTTAATAACTTATCCGACCTTTAAAAATGACTTTGCCCAACAATTGTAATGACTTTGCAAACCACTGTCAATCACTTATCCGACCTCTAAAAATGACTTTGCTTAACAATTGTAATGACCTTGCCAACCACTGTTAATAACTTATCCGACCTTTAAAAATGACTTTGCCCAACAATTGTAATGACTTTGCCAACCACTGTTAATCACTTATCCGACCTCTAAAAATGACTTTGCTTAACAATTGTAATGACTTTGCCAACCACTGTTAATCACTTATCCGACTTCTAAAATGACTTTGCCCAACAATTGTAATTACTTTGCCAACCACTGTTAATAACTTATCCGACCTTTAAAAATGACTTTGCTTAACAATTGTAATGACTTTGCCAACCACTGTTAATAACTTATCCGACCTTTAAAATGACTTTGCCCAACAATTGTAATGACTTTGCAAACCACTGTCAATCACTTATCCGACCTCTAAAAATGACTTTGCTTAACAATTGTAATGACTTTGCCAACCACTGTTAATCACTTATCCGACCCCTAAAATGGCTTTCCTTAACAATTGTAATGACTTTGCCAACCACTGTTAATCACTTATCCGACTTCTAAATATGACTTTGCCCAACAATTGTAATGACTTTTCAAACCACTGTTAATCACTCATCCGACCTCTTAAAATGACCTTGCCCAATAATTGAAATGACATTGCCAACCACTGTTAATCACTTATCCGACCTCTTAAATGACTTTGCCCAAAATTGTAATGACTTTGCCAACCACTGTTAATAACTTTTCCGACCTCTAAAAATGACTTTGCCCAACAATTGTAATGACCTTGCCAACCACTGTTAATCACTTATCCGACTTCTAAAAATGACTTTTCCGAACAATTGTAATATCTTTGCATACCACTGTCAATCACTTATCCGACCTCTAAAAATGACTTTGCCCAACAATTGTAATGACTTTGCCAACCACTGTTAATCACTTATGCGACTTCTAAAAATGACTTTGCCCAACAATTGTAATGACTTTTCAAACCACTGTCAATCACTTATCCGACCTCTAAAAATGACTTTGCCCAACAATTGTAATGACTTTGCCAACCACTGTTAATCACTTATCCGACTTCTAAAAATGACTTTTCCGAATAATTGTAATGACTTTGCATACCACTGTTAATAACTTATCCGACCTCTAAAAATGACTTTTCCGAACAATTGTAATGACTTTGCCAACCACTGTTAATCACTTATCCGACCTCTAGAAATGACTTTGCCATACAATTGTAATGACTATGCAAACCACTGTCAATTACTTATCCGACCTCTAAAAATGACTTTGCCCAACAATTGTAATGTCTTTTCAAACCACTGTCAATCACTTATCCGACCTCTAAAAATGACTTTGCCCAACAATTGTAATGACTTTGCAAACCACTGTCAATCACTTATCCGACCTCTAAAAATGACTTTGCCCAACAATTGTAATGACTTTGCCAACCACTGTTAATCACTTATCCGACCTCTAAAAATGACTTTGCCAAAACAATTGAAATGACTTTGCAAATCACTGTCAATCACTTATCCGACCTCTAAAAATGACTTTGCTTAACAATTGTAATGACTTTGCCAACCACTGTTAATCACTTATCCGACCTCTAAAAATGACTTTGCCCAACAATTGTAATGACTTTGCCAACCACTGTTAATTACTTATCCGACTTCTAAAAATGACTTTGCTCAACAATTGTAATGACTTTTCAAACCACTGTCAATCACTTATCCGACATCTAAAAATGACTTTGCCCAACAATTGTAATGACTTTGCCAACCACTGTTAATCACTTATCCGACCTCAAAAAATTACTTTGCCCAACAATTGTAATGACTTTGCCAACACTGTTAATCACTAATCCGACCTCTAAAAATGATTTTGCCCAACAATAGTAATTACTTTGGCAACCACTGTTAATAACTTATCCGACCTTTAAAAATGACTTTGCCCAACAATTGTAATGACTTTGCAAACCACTGTCAATCACTTATCCGACCTCTAAAAATGACTTTGCTTAACAATTGTAATGACTTTGCCAACCACTGTCAATCACTTATCCGACCTCTAAAAATGATTTTGCCCAACAATTGTAATGACTTTGCCAACCACTGTTAATCACTTATCCGACTTCTAAATATGACTTTGCCCAACAATTGTAATGACTTTTCAAACCACTGTCAATCACTTATCCGACCTCTAAAAATGACTTTGCCCAACAATTGTAATGACTTTGCTAACCACTGTTAATCACTTATCCGACCTCTAAAAATGACTTTGCCGAACAATTGTAATGACTTTGCAAACCACTGTCAATCATTTATCCGACCTCTAAAAATGACTTTGCCCAACAATTGTAATGACTTTGCCAACCACTGTTAATAACTTATCCGACCTCTAAAAATGACTTTTCCGAACAATTGTAATATCTTTGCATACCACTGTCAATCACTAATCCGACCTCTAAAAATGACTATGCTCAAAAATTGTAATGACTTTGCCAACCACTGTTAATCACTTATGCGACTTCTAAAAATGACTTTGCCCAACAATTGTAATGACATTTTAAACCACTGTCAATCACTTATCCGACCTCTGAAAATGACTTTGCCCAACAATTGTAATGACTTTGCCAACCACTGTTAATCACTTATCCGACTTCTAAAAATGACTTTTCCGAATAATTGTAATGACTTTGCATACCACTGTTAATAACTTATCCGACCTCTAAAAATTGACTTTTCCGAACAATTGTAATGACTTTGCCAACCACTGTTAATCACTTATCCGACCTCTAGAAATGACTTTGCCATACAATTGTAATGACTATGCAAACCAATGTCAATTACTTATCCGACCTCTAAAAATGACTTTGCCCAACAATTGTAATGTCTTTTCAAACCACTGTCAATCACTTATCCGACCTCTAAAAATGACTTTGCCCAACAATTGTAATGTCTTTTCAAACCACTGTCAATCACTTATCCGACCTCTAAAAATGACTTTGCCCAACAATTGTAATGACTTTGCCAACCACTGTTAATCACTTATCCGACCTCTAAAAATGACTTTGCTAAACAATTGAAATGACTTTGCCAACCACTGTCAATCACTTATCCGACCTCTAAAAATGATTTTGCCCAACAATTGTAATGACTTTGCCAACCACTGTTAATCACTTATCCGACCTCTAAAAATGACTTTGCTAACAATTGTAATGACTTTGCCAACCACTGTTATCACTTATCCGACCCCTTAAAATGACTTTGCCCAATAATTGTAATTACTTTGCCAACCACTGTTAATCACTTATCCGACTTCTAAAAATGACTTTGCCCAACAATTGTAATGACTTTGCCAACCACTGTTAATTACTTATCCGACTTCTAAAAATGACTTTGCCCAACAATTGTAATTACTTTGCCAAACACTGTTAATCACTTATCCGACTTCTAAAAATGACTTTGCCCAACAATTGTAATGACTTTGCCAACCACTGTTAATTACTTATCCGACATCTAAAAATGACTTTGCTCAACAATTGTAATGACTTTGCAAACCACTGTCAATCACTTATCTGATCTCTAAAAATGACTTTGCCCAACAATTGTAATGACTTTGCCAACCACTGTTAATTACTTATCCGACCTCTAAAAATGACTTTGCCCAACAATTGTAATGTCTTTTCAAACCACTGTCAATCACTTATCCGACCTCTAAAAATGACTTTGCCCAACAATTGTAATGACTTTGCAAACCACTGTCAATCACTTATCCGACCTCTAAAAATGACTTTGCCCAACAATTGTAATGACTTTGCGAACCACTGTCAATCACTTATCCGACCTCTAAAAATGACTTTGCTCAACAATTGTAATGACTTTGCAAACCACTGTCAATCACTTATCTGACCTCTAAAAATGACTTTGCCCAACAATTGTAATGACTTTGCCAACCACTGTTAATCACTTATCCGACCTCTAAAAATGACTTTGCCCCACAATTGTAATGACTTTGCGAACCACTGTCAATCACTTATCCGACCTCTAAAATGACTTTGCCCCAACAATTGTAATGACTTTGCCAAACACTGTTAATCTCTTATCCGACCTCTAAAAATGACTTTGCCCGACAATTGTAATGACTTTGCAAACCACTGTCAATCACTTATCCGACTCTAAAAATGACTTTGCCCAACAATTGTAATGACTTTTGCCAACAACTAATTAATCACTTATCCGACCTCTAAAAATGACTTTGCCCGACAATGTAGTCACTTTTCAAACCACTGTCAATCACTTATCCGACCTCTAAAAATGACTTTGCCCAACAATTGTAATGACTTTGCCAACCCTGTTAATCACTTATCCGACCTCTCAAAATGACTTTGCTTAACAATTGTAATGACTTTGCCACCACTGTAATCACTTATCCGACTTCTAAAAATGACTTTGCCCAACAATTGTAATGACTTTGCCAACCACTGTTATATCTTATCCGACCTCTAAAAATGACTTTGCTAAACATTGAAATGACTTTTGCCAACCACTGTCAATCACTTATCCGACCTCTAAAAATGATTTTGCCCAACAATTGTAATGACTTTGCAAACCACTGTCAATCACTTATCCGACCTCTAAAAATGACTTTGCTTAACAATTGTAATGACTTTGCCAACCACTGTTAATTACTTATCCGACCTCTAAAAATGACTTTGCCCAACAATTGTAATGTCTTTGCCAACCACTGTTAATCACTTATCCGACCCCTTAAAATGACTTTGCCCAATAATTGTAATTACTTTGCCAACCACTGTTAATTACTTATCCGACTTCTAAAAATGACTTTGCTCAACAATTGTAATGACTTTGCAAACCAATGTCAATCACTTATCCGACCTCTAAAAATGACTTTGCCCAACAATTGTAATGACTTTGCCAACCACTGTTAATCACTTATCCGACTTCTAAAAATGACTTTGCCCAACAATTGTAATTACTTTGCCAAACACTGTTACTCACTTATCCGACTTCTAAAAATGACTTTGCCCAACAATTGTAATGACTTTGCCAACCACTGTTAATTACTTATCCGACATCTAAAAATGACTTTGCTCAACAATTGTAATGACTTTGCAAACCACTGTCAATCACTTATCCGACCTCTAAAAATGACTTTGCCCGACAATTGTATTCTCTTTTCAAACCACTGTCAATCACTTATCCGACCTCTAAAAATGACTTTGCCCAACAATTGTAATGACTTTGCCAACCACTGTTAATCATTATCCGACCTCTAAAAATGACTTTGCTTAACAATTGTAATGACTTTGCAAACCACTGTCAATCACTTATCCGACCTCTAAAATTGACTTTGCTCAACAATTGTAATGACTTTGCAAACCACTGTCAATCACTTATCCGACCTCTAAAAATGACTTTGCTAAACAATTGTAATGACTTTGCCAACCACTGTTAATCACTTATCCGACCCCTTAAAATGACTTTGCCAAATAATTGTAATGACTTTGCCAACCACTGTTAATCACTTATCCGACTTCTAAAAATGACTTTTGCCCAACAATTTAATGACTTTGCAAAACCACTGTCAATCACTTATCCGACCTCTAAAAATGACTTTGCTTAACAATTGTACTGACTTTGCAAACCACTGTCAATCACTTATCCGACCTCTAAATTAACTTTGCCCAACAATTGTAATGACTTTGCCAACCACTGTTAATCACTTATCCGACCTCTAAAAATGACTTTGCTTAACAATAGTAATGACTTGCCAACCACTGTCAATCACTTATCCGACCTCTAAAAATGATTTTGCCCAACAATTGTAATGACTTTGCCAACCACTGTTAATCACTTATCCGACCTCTAAAAATGACTTTGCCGAACAATTGTAATGACTTTGCAAACCACTGTCAATCACTTATCCTACCTCTAAAAATGATTTTGCCCAACAATTGTAATGACTTTGCCAACCACTGTTAATCACTTATCCGACTTCTAAATATGACTTTGCCCAACAATTGTAATTACTTTTCAAACCACTGTCAACCACTTATCCGACCTCTAAAAATGACTTTGCCCCAACAATTGTAATGACTTTGCCTACCCTGTTAATCACTTATCCGACCTCTAAAAATGACTTTGCTTAACAATTGTAATGACTTTGCAAACCACTGTCAATCCACATATCCGACCTCTAAAATTGACTTTGCTCAACAATTGTAATGACTTTGCAAACCACTGTCAATCACTTATCCGACCTCTAAAAATGACTTTGCCCAACAATTGTAATGACTTTGCCGACCACTGTCAATCACTTATCCGACCTCTAAAAAATGACTTTGCCCAAAAATTGTAATGACTTTGCCAACCACTGTTAATCACGTATCCGACTTCTAAAAATGACTTTGCCCAACAATTGTAATGACTTTGCCGACCACTGTCAATCACTTACCCGACTTCAAAAAATGACTTGCCAACAATTGTAATGACTTGCAAACCATGTCAATCACTTATCCGACCTCTAAAATTAACTTTGCCCAACAATTGTAATGACTTTGCCAACCACTGTTAATCACTTATCCGACCTCTAAAATTAACTTTGCCCAACAATTGTAATGACTTTGCCAACCACTGTTAATCACTTATCCGACCTCTAAAAATGACTTTGCTTAACAATTGTAATGACTTGCCAACCACTGTCAATCACTTATCCGACCTCTAAAAATGATTTGCCCGACAATTGTAATGACTTTGCCAACCACTGTTAATCACTTATCCTACCTCTAAAAATGATTTTGCCCAACAATTGTAATGACTTTGCCAACCACTGTTAATCACTTATCCGACTTCTAAAATATGACTTTGCCCAACAATTGTAATTACTTTTCAACCACTGTCAACCACTTATCCGACCTCTAAAAATGACTTTGCCCAACAATTGTAATGACTTTGCCTACCACTGTTAATCACTTATCCGACCTCTAAAAATGACTTTGCCGAACAATTGTAATGACTTTGCAAACCACTGTCAATCACTTATCCGACCTCTAAAAATGACATTGCCCAACAATTGTTATGACTTTGCCAACCACTGTTAATCACTTATCCGACCTCTAAAAATGACTTTACCCAAAAAATTGTAATGACTTTGCCAACCACCTGTTAATCACTTATCCGACCTCTAAAAATGACTTTGCCCAACAATTGTAATGACTTTGCGAACCACTATCAATCACTTATCCGACCTCTAAAAATGACTTTGCCAAACAATTGTAATGACTTTGCCAAACACTGTTAATCCCTTATCCGACCCCTAAAAATGACTTTGCCGTACAATTGTAATGACTTTGCAAACCACTGTCAATCACTTATCCGACCTCTAAAAATGACTTTGCCCAACAATTGTAATGACTTTGCCAACCACTGTTAATAACTCATCCGACCTATAAAAATGACTTTGCCTAACAATTGTAATGACTTTGCCAACCACTAATAATCACTTATCCGACCTCTAAAAATGACTTTGCCCGACAATTGTATTCTCTTTTCAAACCACTGTCAATCACTTATCCGACCTCTAAAAATGACTTTGCCCAACAATTGTAATGACTTTGCCAACCACTGTTAATCACTTATCCGACCTCTCAAAATGACTTTGCCCAACAATTGTAATGACTTTGCAAACCACTGTCAATCACTTATCCGACCTCTAAAATTGACTTTGCTCAACAATTGTAATGACTTTGCCAACCACTGTTAATCACTTATCCGACCTCTAAAAATGACTTTGCCCAACAATTGTAATGACTTTGCCGACCACTGTCAATCACTTATCCGACCTCTAAAAATGACTTTGCCCAACAATTGTAATGACTTTGCCAACCACTGTTAATCACTTATCCGACTTCTAAAAATGACTTTGTCCAACAATTGTAATGACTTTGCAAACCACTGTCATCACTTATCGACCTCTAAAAATGACTTTGCTTAACAATTGTAATGACTTTGCAAACCACTGTCAATCACTTATCCGACCTCTAAAATTGACTTTGCCCAACAATTGTAATGACTTTGCCAACCACTGTTAATCACTTATCCGACCTCTAAAAATGACTTTGCCCGACAATTGTATTCACTTTTCAAACCACTGTCAATCACTTATCCGACCTCTAAAAATGACTTTGCCCAACAATTGTAATGACTTTGCCAACCACTGTTAATCACTTATCCGACCTCTAAAAATGACTTTGCCTAACAATTGTAATGACTTTGCCAACCACTGTTAATCACTTATCCGACCTCTAAAAATGACTTTGCCCAACAATTGTAATGACTTTGCCAACCACTGTTAATCACTTATCCGACCTCTAAAAATGACTTTGCCTTAACAATTGTAATGACTTTGCCAACCACTGTTAATCACTTACCGACTTCAAAAATGACTTTGCCCAACAATTGTAATGACTTTGCAAACCACTGTCAATCACTTATCCGACCTCTAAAAATGACTTTGCTTAACAATTGTAATGACTTTGCAAACCACTGTCAATCACTTATCCGACCTCTAAAAATGACTTGCCTTAACAATTGTAATGACTTTGCCAACCACTGTTAATCACTTATCCGACTTCTAAAAATGACTTTTGCCCACAATTGTAATGACCTTTGCAAACCACTGTCAATCACTTATCTGACCCGTAAAAATGGCTTTGCTTAACAATTTTAATGACTTTGCCAACCACTGTCAATCACTTATCCGACCTCTAAAAATGACTTTGCCCAACAATTGTAATGACTTTGCCAACCACTGTTAATACTTATCCGACTCTAAAAATGACTTTGCCAACAATTGTAATGACTTTGCAAACCACTGTCAATCACTTATCCGACCTCTAAAAATGACTTTGCCCAACAATTGTAATGACTTTGCCAACCACTGTCAATCACTTATCCGACTCAAAAATGACTTTGCCCAACAATTGTAATGACTTTGCCAACCACTGTCAATCACTTATCCGACCTCTAAAAATGACTTTGCCCAACAATTGTAATGACTTTGCCAACCACTGTCAATCACTTATCCGACCTCTAAAAATGACTTTGCCCAACAATTGTAATGACTTTGCAAACCACTGTCAATCACTTATCCGACCTCTAAAAATGACTTTGCCCAACAATTGTAATGACTTTGCAACCACTGTAATCACTTATCCGACCTCTAAAAATGACTTTGCCCAACAATTGTAATGACTTTGCCGACCACTGTCAATCACTTATCCGACCTCTAAAATGACTTTGCCCAACAATTGTAATGACTTTGCCAACCACTGTTAATCACTTATCCGACCTTCTAAAATGACTTTGTCCAACAATTGTAATGACTTTGCAAACCACTGTCAATCACTTATCCGACCTCTAAAAATGACTTTGCTTAACAATTGTAATGACTTTGCAAACCACTGTCAATCACTATCCGACCTCTAAAATTGACTTTGCCCAACAATTGTAATGACTTTGCCAAACCACTGTTAATCACTTATCCGACCTCTAAAAATGACTTTGCCCGACAATTGTATTCCACTTTTCAACCACTGTCAATCACTTATCCGACCTCTAAAAATGACTTTGCCCAACAATTGTAATGACTTTGCCAACCACTGTTAATCACTTATCCGACCTCTAAAATGACTTTGCATAACAATTGTAATGACTTTGCCAACCACTGTTAATCACTTATCCGACCTCTAAAAATGACTTTGCCCAACAATTGTAGTGACTTTGCCCAACCACTGTTAATCACTTATCCGACCTCTAAAAATGACTTTGCTTAACAATTGTAATGACTTTTGCCAACCACTGTTAATCACTTACCCGACTTCAAAAATGACTTTGCCCAACAATTGTAATGACTTTGCAAACCACTGTCAATCACTTATCCGACCTCTAAAATGACTTTGCTTAACAATTGTAATGACTTTGCAAACCACTGTCAATCACTCTATCCGACCTCTAAAAATGACTTTGCTTAACAATTGTAATGACTTTGCCAACCACTGTTAATCACTTATCCGACTTCTAAAAATGACTTTGCCCAACAATTGTAATGACTTTGCAAACCACTGTCAATCACTTATCTGACCCTTAAAAATGGCTTTGCTTAACAATTTTAATGACCTTTGCCAACCACTGTCAATCACTTATCCGACCTCTAAAAATGACTTTGCCCAACAATTGTAATGACTTTGCCAAACACTGTTAATTACTTATCCGACTTCTAAAAATGACTTTGCTCAACAATTGTAATGACTTTGCAAACCACTGTCAATCACTTATCCGACCTCTAAAAATGACTTTGCCCAACAATTGTAATGACTTTGCCGACCACTGTCAATCACTTACCCGACTTCAAAAAATGACTTTGCCCAACAATTGTAATGACTTTGCAAACCACTGTCAATCACTTATCCGACCTCTAAAAATGATTTTGCCCAACAATTGTAATGACTTTGCCAACCACTGTTAATCACTTATCCGACTTCTAAATATGACTTTGCCCAACAATTGTAATTACTTTTCAAACCACTGTCAACCACTTATCCGACCTCTAAAAATGACTTTGCCCAACAATTGTAATGACTTTGCCTACCACTGTTAATCACTTATCCGACCTCTAAAAATGACTTTGCTTAACAATTGTAATGACTTTGCAAACCACTGTCAATCACTTATCCGACCTCTAAAATTGACTTTGCTCAACAATTGTAATGACTTTGCCAACCACTGTTAATAACTTATCCGACCTCTAAAAATGACTTTACCCAAAAAATTGTAATGACTTTGCCAACCACTGTTAATCACTTATCCGACCTCTAAAAATGACTTTGCCCAACAATTGTAATGACTTTGCGAACCACTGTCAATCACTTATCCGACCTCTAAAAATGACTTTGCCCAACAATTGTAATGACTTTGCCAAACACTGTTAATCTCTTATCCGACCTCTAAAAATGACTTTGCCCGACAATTGTAATGACTTTGCAAACCACTGTCAATCACTTATCCGACCTCTAAAAATGACTTTGCCCAACAATTGTAATGACTTTGCCAACAACTAATAATCACTTATCCGACCTCTAAAAATGACTTTGCCCGACAATTGTATTCACTTTTCAAACCACTGTCAATCACTTATCCGACCTCTAAAAATGACTTTGCCCAACAATTGTAATGACTTTGCCAACCACTGTTAATCACTTATCCGACCTCTCAAAATGACTTTGCTTAACAATTGTAATGACTTTGCCAACCACTGTTAATCACTTATCCGACTTCTAAAAATGACTTTGCCCAACAATTGTAATGACTTTGCAAACCACTGTCAATCACTTATCCGACCTCTAAAAATGACTTTGCCCAACATTGTAATGACTTTGCTAACCACTGTTAATCACTTATCCGACCTCTAAAAATGACTTTGCCGAACAATTGTAATGACTTTGCAAACCACTGTCAATCACTTATCCGACCTCTAAAAATGACTTTGCCCAACAATTGTAATGTCTTTGCCAACCACTGTTAATAACTTATCCGACCTCTAAAAATGACTTTTCCGAACAATTGTAATATCTTTGCATTCCACTGTCAATCACTTATCCGACCTCTAAAATGACTTTGCCTAACAATTGTAATGACTTTGCAAACCACTGTTAATTACTTATGCGACTTCTAAAAATGACTTTGCCCAACAATTGTAATGACTTTTCAAACCACTGTCAATCAATTATCCGACCTCTAAAAATGACTTTGCCCAACAATTGGTAATGACTTTGCCAACCACTGGTAATCACTTATCCGACTTCTAAAAATGACTTTTCCCGAATAATTGTAATGACTTTGCAAACCACTGTTAATTACTTATGCGACTTCTAAAAATGACTTGCCCAACAATTGTAATGACTTTTCAAACCACTGTCAATCAATTATCCGACCTCTAAAAATGACTTTGCCCAACATTGTAATGACTTTGCCAACCACTCTTAATCACTTATCCGACTTCTAAAAATGGACTTTTCCGAATAATGTAATGACTTTGCCAACCACTGTTAATCACTTATCCGACCTCTAGAAATGAATTTGCCATACAATTGTAATGACTATGCAAACCACTGTCAATTCTTATACGACCTCTAAAATGACTTTGCCCAACAATTGTAATGTCTTTTCAAACCACTGTCAATCACTTATCCGACCTCTACAAATGACTTTGCCCAACAATTGTAATGACTTTGCAAACCACTGTCAATCACTTATCCGACCTCTAAAAATGACTTTGCCTAACAATTGTAAGTGACTTTGCCAACCACTGTTAATCACTTATCCGACCTCTAAAAATGATTTTGCCCAACATTGTAATGACTTTGCCAACCACTGTTAATCACTTATCCGACCTCTAAAAATGACTTTGCTTAACAATTGTAATGACTTTGCCAACCACTGTTAATCACTTACCCGACTTCAAAAAATGACTTTGCCTAACAATTGTAATGACTTTTGCAACCACTGTCAATCACTTATCCGACCTCTAAAAATGACTTTGCTTAACATTGTAATGACTTTGCAAACCACTGTCAATCACTTATCCGACCTCTAAAAATGACTTTGCTTAACAATTGTAATGACTTTGCCAACCACTGTTAATCACTTATCCGACTTCTAAAAATGACTTTGCCCAACAATTGTAATGACTTTGCAAACCACTGTCAATCACTTATGACCTAAAAATGACTTTGCTTAACAATTGTAATGACTTTGCCAACCACTGTCAATCACTTATCCGACCTCTAAAAATGACTTTGCCCAACAATTGTAATGACTTTGCCAACCACTGTAATACTTATCCGACTTCTAAAAATGACTTTGCCAACAATTGTAATGACTTTGCAAACCACTGTCAATCACTTATCCGACCTCTAAAAATGACTTTGCCCAACAATTGTAATGACTTTGCCGACCACTGTCAATCACTTACCCGACTTCAAAAAATGACTTTGCCCAACAATTGTAATGACTTTGCAACCACTGTCAATCACTTATCCGACCTCTAAAAATGACTTTGCTAACAATTGTAATGACTTTGCCTACCACTGTAATCATTATCCGACCCTAAAAATGACTTTGCCCAATAATTGTAATGACTTTGCCAACCACTGTTAATCACTTATCCGACTTCTAAAAATGACTTTGCCCAACAATTGTAATGACTTTGCAAACCACTGTCAATCACTTATCCGACCTCTAAAAATGACTTTGCTTAACAATTGTAATGACTTTGCTAACCACTGACAATCACTTTCCGACCTCTAAAATGACTTTGCCCAACAATTGTAATGACTTTGCCAACCACTGTTAATCACTTATCCGACCTCTAAAAATGACTTTGCTTAACAATTGTAATGACTTTGCCAACCACTGTCAATCACTTATCCGACCTCTAAAAATGATTTTGCCCACAATTGTAATGACTTTGCCAACCACTGTTAATCACTTATCCGACCTCTCAAAATGACTTTGCTAACAATTGTAATGACTTTGCCAACCACTGTCAATCACTTATCCGACCTCTAAAAATGATTTTGCCCAACAATTGTAATGACTTTGCCAACCACTGTTAATCACTTATCCGACTCTAAAATGACTTTGCCCAACAATTGTAATGACTTTTCAAACCACTGTCAATCATTATCCGACCTCTAAAAATGACTTTGCCCAACAATTGTAATGACTTTGCCAACCACTGTTAATCACTTATCCGACCTCTAAAAATGACTTTGCCGAACAATTGTAATGACTTTGCAAACCACTGTCAATCACTTATCCGACCTCTAAAAATGACTTTGCCCAACAATTGTTATGACTTTGCCAACCACTGTTAATACTTATCCGACCTCTAAAATGACTTTACCCAAAATTGTAATGACTTTGCCAACCACTGTTAATCACTTATCCGACCTCTAAAAATGACTTGCCCAACAATTGTAATGACTTTGCGAACCACTGTCAATCACTTATCCGACCTCTAAAAATGACTTTGCCCAACAATTGAATGACTTTCCAAACACTGTTAATCTTATCCGACCTCTAAAAATGACTTTGCCGTACAATTGTAATGACTTTGCAAACCACTGTCAATCACTTATCGACCTCTAAAAATGACTTTGCCCAACAATTGTAATGACTTTGCCAACCACTGTTAATAACTTATCCGACCTCTAAAAATGACTTTGCTTAACAATGTAATGACTTTGCCAACCACTAATAATCGTTATCCGACCTCTAAAAATGACTTTGCCCGACAAGTTTTCACTATTCAAACCACTGTCAATCACTATCCGACCTCTAAAAATGACTTTGCCTAACAATTGTAATGACTTTGCAACCACTGTCAATCACTTATCCGACCTCTAAAAATGACTTTGCCCAACAATTGTAATGACTTTGCCAACCACTGTTAATCATATCCGACCTCTAAAAATGACTTTGCTTAACAATTGTAATGACTTTGCCAACCACTGTTAATCATTATCCGACCTCTAAAAATGATTTGCCCAACAATTGTAATGACTTTGCCAACCACTGTTAATCACTTATCCGACTCTCAAAATGACTTTGCTTAACAATTGTAATGACTTTGCCAACCACTGTTAATCACTTATCCGACTTCTAAAAATGACTTTGCCCAATTGTAATGACTTTGCAAACCACTGTCAATCACTTATCCGACCTCTAAAAATGACTTTGCTTAACAATGGAATGACTTTGCAAACCACTGTCAATCACTTATCCGACCTCTAAAAATGACTTTGCCCAACAATTGTAATGACTTTGCCAACCACTGTTAATCACTTATCCGACCTCAAAATGACTTTGCTTAACAATTGTAATGACTTTGCCATCCACTGTCAATCACTTATCCGACCTCTAAAAATGATTTTGCCCAACAATAGTAATGACTTTGCCAACCACTGTTTATCACTTATCCGACCTCTCAAAATGACTTTGCTTAACAATTGTAATGACTTTGCCAACCACTTAATCACTTATCCGACTCTAAAAATGACTTTGCCCAACAATTGTAATGACTTTGCAACCACTGTCAATCACTTATCCGACCTCTAAAAATGACTTTGCTTAACAATTTAATGACTTTGCCAACCACTGTTAATCACTTATCCGACCCTAAAAATGACTTTGCCCAAAATTGTAATGACTTTGCCAACCACTGTTAATCACTAATCCGACCTCTAAAAATGACTTCGCCCTACAATTGTAATGACTTTGCCAACCACTGTCAATCACTTATCCGACTTCTAAAAATACTTTGCCCAACAATTGTAATGACTTTGCAAACCACTGTTAATCACTTATCCGACCTCTAAAAATGATTTCCCAACAATTGTAATGACTTTGCCAACCACTGTTAATCACTTATCCGACCTCTAAAAATGACTTTGCTTAACAATTGTAATGACTTTGCCAACCACTGTTAATCACTTATCCGACTTCTAAAAATGACTTTGCCCAACAATTGTAATGACTTTGCAAACCACTGTCAATCACTTATCCGACCTCTAAAAATGACTTTGCTTAACAATTTAATGACTTTGCCAACCACTGTTAATCACTTATCCGACTTCTAAAAATGACTTTGCCCAACAATTGTAATGACTTTGCAAACCACTGTCAATCACTTATCCGACCTCTAAAAATGACTTTGCTTAACAATTTTAATGACTTTGCCAACCACTGTTAATCACTTATCCGACCTAAAAATGACTTTGCCAATAATTGTAATGACTTTGCCAACCACTGTTAATCACTAATCCGACCTCTAAAAATGACTTCGCCCTACAATTGTAATGACTTTGCCAACCACTGTCAATCACTTATCCGACCTCTAAAAATACTTTGCCCAACAATTGTAATGACTTTGCCAACCACTGTTAATCACTTATCCGACTTCTAAAAATGACTTTGCTCGACAATTGTAATTACTTTGCAAACCACTGTCAATCACTTATCCGACCTCTAAAAATTACTTTGCCCAACAATTGTAATGACTTTGCCGACCACTGTCAATCACTTATCCGAACTCTAAAAATGACTTTGCCCAACAATTGTAATGACTTTGCCAACCACTGTTAATCACTTATCCGACCTCTAAAATGACTTTGCCCAACAATTGTAATGACTTTGCAAACCACTGTTAATCACTTATCCGACCTCTAAAAATGATTTGCCCAACAATTGTAATGACTTTGCCAACCACTGTTAATCACTTATCCGACCTCTCAAAATGACTTTGCTTAACAATTGTAATGACTTTGCCAACCACTGTTAATCACTTATCCGACTTCTAAAATGACTTTGCCAACCACGTTAATAACTTATCCGACAAAAAGACTTTGCTTAACAATTGTAATGACTTTGCCAACCACTTAATCACTTATCCGACCTCTAAAAATGACTTTGCCCGACAATTGTAATGACTTTCAAACTGTCAATCACTTATCCGACCTCTAAAAATGACTTTGCCCAACAATTGTAATGACTTGCAAACCACTGTCAATCACTTTCCGACCTTCTAAAAATGACTTTGCCAACAATTGTAATGACTTTGCCAACCACTGTTAATCACTTATCCGACCTCTAAAAATGACTTTGTAACAATTGTAATGACTTTGCCAACCACTGTCAATCACTTATCCGACCTCTAAAAATGATTTTGCCCAACAATTGTAATGACTTTGCCAACCACTGTTAATCACTATCCGACCTCTCAAAATGACTTTGCTTAACAATTGTAATGACTTTGCCAACCACTGTTAATCACTTATCCGACTTCTAAAAATGACTTTGCCCAACAATTGTAATGACTTTGCAAACCACTGTCAATCACTTATCCGACCTCTAAAAATGACTTTGCTTAACAATTTTAATGACTTTGCCAACCACTAATCACTTATCCGACTTCTAAAAATGACTTTGCCCAACAATTGTAATGACTTTGCAAACCACTGTCAATCACTTACCGACCTCTAAAAATGACTTTGCTTAACAATTTAATGACTTTGCCAACCACTGTTAATCACTTATCCGACCCTAAAAATGACTTTGCCACATAATTGTAATGACTTTGCCAACCACTGTTAATCACTAATCCGACCTCTAAAAATGACTTCGCCCTACAATTGTAATGACTTTGCCAACCACTGTCAATCACTTATCCGACCTCTAAAAATGACTTTGCCAACAATTGTAATGACTTTGCCAACCACTGTTAATCACTTATCCGACTTCTAAAAATGACTTTGCTCGACAATTGTAATACTTTGCAAACCACTGTCAATCACTTATCCGACCTCTAAAAATTACTTTGCCCAACAATTGTAATGACTTTGCCGACCACTGTCAATCACTTATCCGAACTCTAAAAATGACTTTGCCCAACAATTGTAATGACTTTGCCAACCACTGTTAATCACTTATCCGACTCTAAAAATGACTTTGCCCAACAATTGTAATGACTTTGCAAACACTGTTAATCACTTATCCGACCTCAAAAATGTTTGCCCAACAATTGTAATGACTTTGCCAACCACTGTTAATCACTTATCCGACCTCTCAAATGACTTTGCTTAACAATTGTAATGACTTTGCCAACCACTGTTAATCACTTATCCGACTTCTAAAAATGACTTTGCCAAACCACTGTTAATAACTTATCGATCTAAAAATGACTTTGCTTAACAATTGTAACGACTTTGCCAACCATAATCACTTATCCGACCTCTAAAAATGACTTTGCCCGACAATTGTATTCACTTTTCAAACTTCTGTCAATCACTTATCCGACCTCTAAAAATGACTTTGCCCAACAATTGTAATGACTTTGCAAACCACTGTCAATCACTTTTCCGACCTCTAAAAATGACTTTGCCCAACAATTGTAATGACTTTGCCAACCACTGTTAATCACTTATCCGACCTCTAAAAATGACTTTGCTTAACAATTGTAATGACTTTGCCAACCACTGTCAATCACTTATCCGACCTCTAAAAATGATTTTGCCCAACAATTGTAATGACTTGCAACCACTGTTAATCACTTATCCGACCTCTCAAAATGACTTTGCTTATATTGTAATGACTTTGCCAACCACTGTTAATCACTTATCCGACTTCTAAAAATGACTTTGCCCAACAATTGTAATGACTTTGCAAACCACTGTCAACACTTATCCGACCTCTAAAAATGACTTTGCTTAACAATTTTAATGACTTTGCCAACCACTGTTAATCACTTATCCGACCCCTAAAATTGACTTTGCCCAACAATTGTAATGACTTTGCCAACCACTGTTAATCACTTATCCGACTTCTAAAAATGACTTTGCTCAACAATTGTAATTACTTTGCAAACACTGTCAATCACTTATCCGACCTCTAAAAATGACTTGCCCAACAATTGTAATGACTTTGCAAACCACTGTCAATCATTATCCGACCTCTAAAAATGACTTTGCCTAACAATTGTAAGACTTTGCCAACCACTGTTAATCACTTATCCGACCTCTAAAATGACTTTGCTTAACAATTGTAATGACTTTGCCAACCACTGTCAATCACTTATCCGACCTCTAAAAATGATTTGCCCAACAATTGTAATGACTTTGCCAACCATGTTAATCACTTATCCGACCTCTCAAAATGACTTTGCTTATAATTGTAATGACTTTGCCAACCACTGTTAATCACTTATCCGACTTCTAAAATGACTTGCCCAACAATTGTAATGACTTTGCAAACCACTGTCAATCACTTATCCGACCTCTAAAAATGACTTTGCTTAACATTTAATGACTTTGCCAACCACTGTTAATCACTTATCCGACCCTAAAATGACTTTGCCCAACAATTGTAATGACTTTGCCAACCACTGTTAATAACTTATCCGACTTCTAAAAATGACTTTGCTCAACAATTGTAATTACTTGCAAACCACTGTCAATCACTTATCCGACTCTAAAAATGACTTTGCCCAACAATTGTAATGACTTTGCCGACCACTGTCAATCACTTATCCGACCTCAAAAAAATGACTTTGCCACACAATTGTAATGACTTTGCCAACCACTGTTAATCACTTATCCGACCTCTAAAAATGACTTTGCCCAACAATTGTAATGACTTTGCAAACCACTGTCAATCACTTACCGACCTCTAAAAATGACTTTGCCCAACAATTGTAATGACTTTGCCAAAACTGTTAATCACTTATCCGACCTCTCAAAATGACTTTGCTTAACAATTGTAATGACTTTGCCAACCACTGTTAATCACTTATCCGACCTCTAAAAATGACTTTGCCCAACAATTGTAATGACTTTGCCAACCACTGTTAATCACTTATCCGACTTAAAAAAATGAATTTGCCCAACAATTGTAATGACTTTGCAAACCACTGTCAATCACTTATCCGACCTCGAAAAATGACTTTGCTTAACAATTGTAATGCATTGCCCAACCACTGTTAATCACTTATCCGACTTCTAAATATGACTCGCCAACAATTGTAATGACTTTTCAAACCACTGTCAATCACTTATCCGACCTCTAAAAATTACTTTGCCAACAATGTAATGACTTTGCCAACCACTGTCAATCACTTATCCGACCTCTAAAAATGATTTTGTCCAACAATTGTATTCACTTTGCCAACCACTGTTAATCACTAATCCGACCTCTAAAAATGACTTTGCCAAACAATTGTAATGACTTTGCCAACCACAGTTAATCACTTATCCGACCTCTAAAAATGACTTTGCCCAACAATGCAATGACTTTGCCAACCACTGTTAATCACTTATCCGACCTCTAAAAACGACTGTGCCCAACAATTGTAATGACTTTGCCAACCACTGTTAATCACTTATCCGACTTCTAAAATGACTTTACCCAAAAATTGTAAGACTTTGCCCAAAAATTAATGACTTTGCCAACCACTGTTAATCACTCATCCGACCTCTAAAAATGACTTTGCCCAACATTGTAATGACTTGTCAACCACTGTTAATAACTAATCCGACCTCTAAAAATGACTTCGCCCTACAATTTAATGCTTTTGCCAACCACTGTTAATCATTTATCCGACCTCTAAAAATGACTTTGCCCAACAATTGTAATGACTTTGACAACCACTGTTAATCACTCATCCGAACTCTTAAAATGACTTTGCCCAATAATTGTAATGACTTTGCCAACCACAGTCAATCACTTATCAGACCTCTAAAAATGACTTTGCCCAACAAATTGTAATGACTTTGCAACCACTGTTAATCACTTATCCGACCTCTAAATATGACTTTGCCCAACAATGTAATGACTTTGCGAACCACTGTCAATCACGTATCCGACCTCTAAAAATGACTTTACCCAACAATTGTAAGACTTTGCCCAAAATTGTAATGACTTTGCCAACCACTGTTAATCACTAATCCGACTCTAAAAATGACTTCGCCCTACAATTGTAATGACTTTGCCAACCACTGTTAATCACTTATCCGACCTCTTAAATGTCTTTGCCCAACAATTGTAATGACTTTGCCAAAACTGTTAATAACTTATCCGATCTCTAAAAATGACTTTGCCCAACAATTGTAATGACTTTGTCAACCACTGTTAATCACTCATCCGACCTCTTAAGATGACTTTGCCCAATAATTGAAATGACTTTGCCAACCACTGTTAACTTATCCGACCTCTAAAATGACTTTGCCCAAAAATTGTAATGACTTTGCCAACCACTGTTAATCACTCATCCGACTCTTAAAATGACTTTGCCCAATAATTGAAATGACTTTGTCAAACCACTGTTAATCACTCATCCGAACTCTTAAAATGACTTTGCCCAATAATTGAAATGACTTTGCCAACCACAGTAATCACTTATCCGACCTCTAAAATGACTTTGCCCAAAATTGTAATGACTTTGCCAACCACTGTTAATCACTAATCCGACCTCTAAAAATGACATTGCCCAACAATTGGAATGACTTTGCCAACCACTGTTAATAACTTATCCGACTTCTAAAAATGACTTTGCCAACAATGAAATGACTTTGCCAACCACTGTTAACACTTATCCGACTTCTAAAAATGACTTTACCCAACAATTGTAGAGACCGTGCCACAATTGTAATGACTTTGCCAACCACTGTTAATCACTCATCCGACTCTAAAATGACTTTGCCCAACAATTGTAATGACTTTGTAAACCACTGTTAAAACTAATCCGACCTCTAAAAATGACTTCGCCCTACAATTTAATGCTTTGCCAACCACTGTTAATCATTTATCGACCTCTTAAAATGACTTTGCCAAAATTGTAATGACTTTGCAACCACTGTTAATAACTTATCGACCTCTAAAAATGACTTTGCCCAACAATGTAATGACTTGTCAACCACTGTTAATCCTCATCCGAACTCTCAAAATGACTTTGCCCAATAATTGTAATGACTTTGCCACCACAGTCAATCACTTATCCGACCTCTAAAAAATGATTTGCCAACAATTGTAAGACTTTGCCAACCACTGTTAATCACTTATCCGACCTCTAAATATGACTTTGCCCAACAATTGTAATGACTTGCGAACCACTGTCAATCACTTATCCGACCTCTAAAAATGACTTACCCAACAATTGTAAAGACTTTGCCCTAAAATTGTAATGACTTTGCCAACACTGTTAATCACTAATCCGACCTCTAAAAAGACTTCGCCTACAATTGTAAGACTTTGCCAACACTGTTAATCACTTATCCGACCTCTAAAATTCTTTGCCCAACAATTGTAATGACTTGCCACCAACACTGTTAATAACTTATCCGATCTCTAAAAATGACTTTGCCAAACAATTGTAATGACTTTGTCAACCACTGTTAATCACTCATCCGACTCTTAGATGACTTTGCCCAATAATGAAAGACTTTGCCAACCACTGTTAATCACTTATCCGAACTCTTAAAATGACTTTGCCCAAAAATTGTAATGACTTTGCCAACCACTGTAATCACTCATCGACCTCTTAAATGACTTTGCCCAATAATTGAAATGACTTTGCAACCATGTTAATCACTCATCCGAACTCTTAAAAATGACTTTGCCCAATAATTGAAATGACTTGCCAACCAACAGTAATCACTTCCGACCTCTAAAAATGACTTTGCCCAAAAATTGTAATGACTTTGCCCACTGTTAATCACTAATCGACTCTAAAAATGATGCACCAACAATTGGAATGACTTTGCCAACCACTGTAATAACTTATCCGACTTCTAAAATGACTTTACCCAACAATTGTAGGACCGTGCCAACAATTGTAATGACTTTGCCAACCACTGTTAATCACTTATCCGACTTCTAAAAATGACTTTGCCCAACAATTGTAATGACTTGCCAACCACTGTAATCACTATCCGACCTCTAAAAATGACTTTGCCCAACAATTGTAATGACTTGCCAACCACTGTAATCACTATCCGACTCTAAAAATGACTTTGCCCAAACAATTGTAATGACTTTGCAACCACTGTCGATCACTTATCGACCTCTAAAAATGATTTTGCCAACAATTGTATTCACTTGCCAACCACTGTTAATCACTTATCCGACCTCTAAAAATGACTTTGCTTAACAATGTAATGACTTTGCCAACCACTGTCAATCACTTATCCGACCTCTAAAAATGATTTTGCCCAACAATTGTAATGACTTTGCCAACCACTGTTAATACTTATCCGACTCTCAAAAGACTTTGCTAAAATGTAATGCTTTGCCAACCACTGTCAATCACTTATCCGACCTCTAAAAATGACTTTGCCCAACAATTGTAATGACTTTGCAACCACTGTTAATCTTATCCGACTTCTAAAAATGACTTTGCCCAATTGTTATGACTTTGCAAACCACTGTAATCACTTATCCGACCTCGAAAAATGGACTTGCCCAACAATTGTAATGACTTTGCCAACACTGTAATCATTATCCGACCTCTAAAAATGACTTTGCAACAATTGTAAGACTTTGCAAACCACTGTCAATCACTTATCCGACCTCTAAAAATGTGTTTTAACAATTGTAATGGACTTTGCCAACCATGCAATCATTATCCGACCTCTAAAAATGATTTTGCCCAACATTGTAAGGACTTTGCCAACCACTGTTAATCACTTATCCGACCTCGAAAATGATTTGCCCAACAATTGTAATGACTTTGCCAACCACTGTAAATCACTTATCCGACCTCTAAAAATGACTTTGCCCAACTAATTGTAATGACTTTGCCAACCACTGTTAATCACTTATCCGACCTCGAAAAATGACTTTGCCAACAATTGTAATGACTTTGCAACCACTGTAATCACTTATCCGACCTCGAAAATGACTTTGCCCAACATTGTATGACTTTGCCAACCACTGTAATCACTTATCCGACCTCTAAAAATGACTTTGCCGAACAATTGTAATGACTTTGCAACCACTGTCAATCACTTATCCGACCTCTAAAAATGACTTTGCCAAACAATTGTATGACTTTGCAACCACTGTAATAACTTATCCGACCTCTAAAAATGACTTTACCCAAAAACAATTGTAATGACTTGCAACCACTGTAATCACTTATCCGACCTCTAAAAATGACTTGCCAAACACAATTGTAATGACTTTGCGAACCACTGTCAATCACTTATCGACCTCTAAAAATGACTTTGCCCACAATTGAAATGACTTGCAACACCATGTCAATCACTATCCGACCTCTAAAATGACTTTGCCAACAATTGTAATGACTTTGCAAACCACTGTCAATCACTATCCGACCTCTAAAAATGACTTTGACCAACAATTGTAAGGACTTGCGAACCACTGTCAATCCTAATCCGACCTCTAAAAATGACTTTGCCGAACAATTGTAATGACTTTGCAAACCACTGTCAATCACTATCCGACCTCTAAAATGACTTGCTTAACAATTGTAATGATTTGCCAACCACTGTCAATCACTATCCGACCTCTAAAATGACTTTGCTTAACAATTGTAATGACTTTGCAAAACCACTGTAATCACTTATCCGACCTCTAAAATAACTTTGCCCAACAATGTAATGACTTGCCAACCACTGTAATCACTTATCCGACCTCTAAAAATGACTTTGCCAACAATTGTAATGACTTTGCCAAACACTGTTAATC
>JAILYF010000316.1:0-50301 GCA_025491095.1 Brachionus asplanchnoidis | reverse complement strand
TGCCAAACACTGTTAATCACTTATACCAACTCTAAAAATGACTTGCCCGACAATTGTAATGATTTGCCAACCACTGTTAATCACTTATCCGACCTCTAAAATGACTTGACCAAATTGTAATGACTTTGCCAACCATGTTAATCACTAATCCGCTCTAGAAATGACTTGCCTAACAATTGTATGACTTTGCCAACCACTGTAATCACTTATCCGGACTCTAAAAATGACTTTGCCACAATTGTTATGACTTTGCCAACCACTGTAATCACTTATCCGAACTCTAAAAATGACTTTGCCAACAATTGTAAGACTTTGCCAACAACTGTTTAATCACTTATCCGACCTTAAAAATGACTTTGCCCACAATTGTAATGGACTTTGCCAACCACTGTTAATCACTTATCCGACCTCTAAAAATGACTTGCCCAACAATTGTAATGACTTTGCCAACCACTGTTAATCACTTATCCGACTCTAAAAATGACTTGCCCAACAATTGTAATGACTTTGCCAACCACTGTTAATCACTTATCCGAACTCTAAAAATGACTTTGCCAACAATTGTAATGACTTTGCCAACCACTGTTAATCACTATCGATCTCTAGAAATGACTTTGCCCAACAATTGTAATGATATGCCAACCACTGTTAATCACTTATACCAACTCTAAAATGACTTTGACCAACAATTGTAATGACTTTGCAGAAACTGTTAATCACTATCCGACCTCTAAAAATGCTTGACCAAGCAATGTAATGACTTTGCCAACCACTGTTATCATTATCCGACCTCTAGAAATGACTTTGCCCAACAATTGTAATGACTCTGCCAACCACTGTTAATCACTTATACCAACTCTAAAAATGACTATGCCCAACAATTGTAATCACTTTACCCCACACTGTTAATCACTTATCCGACCTCTTAAAATGACTTTGCCCAACAATTGTTATGACTTTGCCAACCACTGTTAATCACTTATCCGAACTCAAAAAATGATTAGCCCACATTGTAAGACTTTGCCAACCACTGTAATCACTTATCGAACTAAAAATGACTTTGCCCAACAATTGTAATGACTTTGCAACCAACTGTTAACAATTATCGACCTCTAAAAATGACTTGCCCAACAATTGTAATGACTTTGCCAACAACTGTAATCACTTATCCGACCTCTAAAATGACTTTGCCCAACAAATTGTAATGACTTTGCAACCACTGTTAATCACTTATCCGACTCTAAAAAATGACTTTGCCAACAATTGTTGACTTTGCCAACCACTGTTAATCACTATCCGACTCTAAAAATGACTTGCCAACAATTGTAATCACTTTCCCCACACTGTTAATCATTATCGACCTCTAAAAATGACTTTGCCTAACAATTGTAAGATTTGCCAACCACTGTAATCTCTTATCCGGACTCTAAAAATGACTTTGCCCAACAATGTTATGACTTTGCCAACCACTGTAATCACTTATACGAACTCTAAAAATGACTTAGCCCAACATTGTAAAGACTTTGCCAACCACTGTTAATCACTTATCCGAACTCTAAAAATGACTTTGCCCAACAATGTAATGACTTTGCCAACAACTGTTAATCACTTATCCGACCTCTAAAAAGACTTGCCCAACAATTGTAATGACTTTGCCAACCACTGTAATCACTTATCCGACCTCTAAAATGACTTTGCCCAACAATTGTATGACTTTGCCAACCACTGTTAATCACTTATCCGACCTCTAAAAATGACTTTGCCCAACAATTGTAATGACTTTGCCAACCACTGTTAATCACTTATCCGACCTCTAAAAATGACTTTGCCCACAATTGTAATGACTTTGCCAACCACTGTTAATAACTCATCCGATCTCTAGAAATGACTTTGCCCAACATTGTAATGACTTTGCCAACCACTGTTAATCACTTATACCAACTCTAAAATGACTTTGCCCAACAATTGTAATGACTTTGCCAGAAACTGTTAATCACATATCCGACCTCTAAAAATGTCTTTGACCAGCGATTGTAATGACTTTGCCAACCACTGTTAACTTCATCCGATCTCTAGAAATGACTTTGCCAACAATTGTAATGACTTGCCAGCAACTGTTATCACATATCCGACCTCTAAAAATGACTCGCCCAACAATTGAAATGACTTTTGCCAACCACTGTTAATCAATTATCCGACCTCTAAAATGACTTACCCAACAATGTAATGACTTTGCCAACCACTGTTAATCTCTTATCCGGACTCTAAAAATGACTTTGCCCAACAATTGTTATGACTTTGCCAACCACTGTTAATCACTTATCCGAACTCAAAAAATGACTTTGCCAACAATTGTAATGACTTTGCCAACAACTGTTAAACAATATCCGACCTCTAAAAATGACTTTGCCCAACAATTGTAATGACTTTGCCAACAACTGTTAATCACTTACCCGACCTCTAGAAATGACTTTGCCCAACAAATGTAATGACTTTGCCAACCACTGTTAATCACTTACCGACCTCTAAAAATGACTTTGCCCAACAATTGTGACTTTGCCACACCACTGTTAATCACTTATCCGACCTCTAAAAATGACTATGCCCAACAATTGTAATCACTTTGCCCACACTGTTAATCACTTATCCGACCTCTAAAATGACTTTGCCCTGACAATGTAATGACTTTGCCCCTGAATCTCTATCCGGACTCTAAAAATGACTTTGCCCAACAATTGTTATGACTTTGCCAACCACTGTTAATCACTTATACGAACTCTAAAATGACGTAGCCCAACAATTGTAAAGACTTTGCCAACCACTGTTAATCACTATCCGAACTCTAAAATGACTTTGCCCAACAATTGTAATGACTTTGCCAACAACTTGTTAATCACTTATCCGACCTCTAAAAATGACTTTGCCCAACAATTGTATGACTTTGCCAACACTGTTAATCACTTATCCGACCTCTAAAAATGACTTTGCCCAACAATTGTAATGACTTTGCCAACCACTGTTAATCACTTATCCGACCTCAAAAATGACTTTGCCCAACAATTGTAATGACTTTGCCAACCACTGTTAATCACTTATCCGACCTCTAAAAATGACTTTGCCCAACAATTGTAATGACTTTGCCAACCACTGTTAATAACTCATCCGATCTCTAGAATGACTTTGCCCAACAATTGTAATGACTTGCCAACCATTGTTAATCACTTATACCAACTCTAAAATGACTTTGCCCAACAATTGTTAATGACTTTGCCAGAAACTGTTAATCACATATCCGACTCTAAAAATGTCTTTGACCAGCATTGTAATGACTTTGCCAACCACTGTTAATCATTCATCCGATCTCTAGAAATGACTTGCCCAACAATTGTAATGACTTTGCCAGCAACTGTTAATCACATATCCGACCTCTAAAAATGACTTCGCCCAACAATTGAAATGACTTTGCCCCACACTGTTAATCACTTATCCGACCTCTAAAAATGATTTTGCCTAACAATTGTAATGACTTTGCCAACCACTGTTAATCTCTTATCCGGACTCTAAAAATGACTTTGCCCAACATTTTTTATTACTTTGCCAACCACTGTTAATCACTAATCCGATCTCTAGAAATGACTTTGCCCAACAATTGTAATGACTTTGCCAGAAACTGTTAATCACATATCCGACCTCTAAAATGTCTTTGACAGCAATTGTAATGACTTTGCCAACCACTGTTAATCATTCATCCGATCTCTAGAAATGTCTTGACCAGCATTGTAATGACTTTGCCAACCACTGTTAATCTTCATCCGATCTCTAGAAATGACTTTGCCCAACAATTGTAATGACTCTGCCAACCACTGTTAATCACTTATACCAACTCTAAAAATGACTTTGCCCAACAATTGTAATGACTTTGCCAGCAACTGTTAATCACATATCCGACCTCTAAAAATGACTGCGCCCAACAATTCAAATGACTTTGCCAACCACTGTTAATCAATTATCCGACCTCTAAAAATGACTTTGCCCAACAATTGTAATGACTTTGCCAACCACTGTTAATCACTTATCCGACCTCAAAAATGACTTTGCCCAACAATTATAATGACTTTGCCAACCACTGTTAATCACTTATCCGACCTCTAAAAATGACTTTGCCCAACAATTGTAATGACTTTGCCAGAAACTGTTAATCACATATCCGACCTCTAAAAATGTCTTTGACCAGCAATTGTAATGACTTTGCCAACCACTGTTAATCATTCATCCGATCTCTAGAAATGTCTTTGACCAGCAATTGTAATGACTTTGCCAACCACTGTTAATCATTCATCCGATCTCTAGAAATGACTTTGCCCAACAATTGTAATGACTCTGCCAACCACTGTTAATCACTTATACCAACTCTAAAAATGACTTTGCCCAACAATTGTAATGACTTTGCCAGCAACTGTTAATCACATATCCGACCTCTAAAACTGACTTCGTCCCAACAATTCAAATGACTTTGCCAACCACTGTTAATCAATTATCCGACCTCTAAAAATGACTTTGCCCAACAATTGTAATGACTTTGCCAACCACTGTTAATCACTTATCCGACCTCTAAAAATGACTTTGCCCAACAATTATAATGACTTTGCCAACCACTGTTAATCACTTATCCGACCTCTAAAATGACTTTGCCCAACAATTGTAATGACTTTGCCAACCACTGTTAATAACTCATCCGATCTCTAGAAATGACTTTGCCCAACAATTGAAATCACTTTACCCCATACTGTTAATCACTTATCCGACCTCTTAAAATGACTTTGCCTAACAATTGTAATGACTTTGCTAACCACTGTTAATCTCTTATCCGGACTCTAAAAATGACTTTGCCCAACAATTGTTATGACTTTGCCAACCACTGTTAATCACTTATCCGAACTCAAAAAATGACTTAGCCCAACAATTGTAAAGACTTTGCCAACCACTGTTAATCACTTATCCGAACTCTAAAAATGACTTTGCCCAACAATTGTAATGACTTTGCCAACAACTGTTAAACAATTATCCGACCTCTAAAAATGACTTTGCCCAACAATTGTAATGACTTTGCCAACAACTGTTAATCACTTATCCGACCTCTAGAAATGACTTTGCCCAACAAATGTAATGACTTTGCCAACCACTGTTAATAACTCATCCGATCTCTAGAAATGACTTTGCCCAACAATTGTAATGACTATGCCAACCACTGTTAATCACTTATACCAACTCTAAAAAGACTTTGCCCAACAATTGTAATGACTTTGCCAGAAACTGTTAATCACATATCCGACCTCTAAAAATGTCTTTGACCAGCAATTGTAATGACTTTGCCAACCACTGTTAATCATTCATCCGATCTCTAGAAATGACTTTGCCCAACAATTGTAATGACTTTGCCAACCACTGTTTATCACTTATCCGAACTCTAAAAATGACTATGCCTACAATTGTAATCACTTTACCCCATACTGTTAATCCACTTATCCGACCTCTTAAAATGACTTTGCCTAACAATTGTAATGACTTTGCTCACCACTGTTAATCTCTTATCCGGACTCTAAAAATGACTGTTGCCAACAATTGTTATGACTTTGCCAACCACTGTTAATCACTTATCCGAACTCAAAAAATGGACTTAGCCCAACAATTGTAAAGACTTTGCCAACCACTGTTAATCACTTATCCGAACTCTAAAAATGACTTTGCCCAACAATTGTAATGACTTTGCCAACAACTGTTAAACATTATCCGACCTCTAAAAATGACTTTGCCCAACAATTGTAATGACTTTGCCAACAACTGTTAATCACTTATCCGACCTCTAGAAATGACTTTGCCCAACAATTGTAATGACTTTGCCAACAACTGTTAATCACTTATCCGACCTCTAGAAATGACTTTGCCCAACAAATGTAATGACTTTGCCAACCACTGTTAATAACTCATCCGATCTCTAGAAATGACTTTGCCCAACAATTGTAATGACTATGCCAACCACTGTTAATCACTTATACCAACTCTAAAAATGACTTTGCCCAACAATTGTAATCACTTTGCCCCACACTGTTAATCACTTATCCGAACTCTAAAAATGACTTTGCCCAACAATTGTTGACTTTGCCAACCACTGTTAATCACTTATCCGACCTCTAAAAATGACTATGCCCAACAATTGTAATCACTTTACCCCATACTGTTAATCACTTATCCGACCTCTTAAAATGACTTTGCCTACAATTGTAATGACTTTGCTAACCACTGTTAATCTCTTATCCGGACTCTAAAAATGACTTTGCCCAACAATTGTTATGACTTTGCAACCACTGTTAATCACTTATCCGAACTCAAAAAATGACTTAGCCAACAATTGTAAAGACTTTGCCAAACACTGTTAATCACTTATCCGAACTCTAAAAATGACTTTGCCCAACAATTGTAATGACTTTGCCAACAACTGTTAAACAATTATCCGACCTCTAAAAATGACTTTGCCCAACAATTGTAATGACTTTGCCAACAACTGTTAATCACTTATCCGACCTCTAGAAATGACTTTGCCCAACAAATGTAATGACTTGCCAACCACTGTTAATAACTCATCCGATCTCTAGAAATGACTTTGCCCAACAATTGTAATGACTATGCCAACCACTGTTAATCACTTATACCAACTCTAAAAACTGACTTTGCCCAACAATTGTAATGACTTTGCCAGAAACTGTTAATCACATATCGACCTCTAAAAATGTCTTTGACCAGCAATTGTAATGACTTTGCCAACCACTGTTAATCATTCATCCGATCTCTAGAAATGACTTTGCCCAACAATTGTAATGACTTTGCCAACCACTGTTTATCACTTATCCGAACTCTAAAAAATGACTATGCCTAACAATTGTAATCACTTTACCCCATTACTGTTAATCACTTATCCGACCTCTTAAAATGACTTTTGCCTAACAATTGTAATGACTTTGCTAACCACTGTTAATCTCTTATCCGGACTCTAAAATGACTTTGCCCAACAATTGTTATGACTTTGCCAACCACTGTTAATCACTTATCCGAACTCAAAAATGACTTAGCCCCCAACAATTGTAAAGACTTTGCCAAACCACTGTTAATCACTTATCCGAACTCTAAAAATGACTTTGCCCAACAATTGTAATGACTTTGCCAACAACTGTTAAACAATTATCCGACCTCTAAAAATGACTTTGCCCAACAATTGTAATGACTTTGCCAACAACTGTTAATCACTTATCCGACCTCTAGAAATGACTTTGCCCAACAAATGTAATGACTTTGCCAACCACTGTTAATCACTTATCCGACCTCTAAAAATGACTTTGCCCAACAATTGTTGACTTTGCCAACCACTGTTAATCACTTATCCGACCTCTAAAAATGACTATGCCCAACAATTGTAATCACTTTACCCCATACTGTTAATCACTTATCCGACCTCTTAAAATGACTTTGCCTAACAATTGTAATGACTTTGCTAACCACTGTTAATCTCTTATCCGGACTCTAAAATGACTTTGCCCAACAATTGTTATGACTTTGCCAACCACTGTTAATCACTTATCCGAACTCAAAAAATGACTTAGCCCAACAATTGTAAAGACTTTGCCAACCACTGTTAATCACTTATCCGAACTCTAAAAATGACTTTGCCCAACAATTGTAATGACTTTGCCAACAACTGTTAAACAATTATCCGACCTCTAAAAATGACTTTGCCCCAACAATTGTAATGACTTTGCCAACAACTGTTAATCACTTATCCGACCTCTAGAAATGACTTTGCCCAACAAATGTAATGACTTTGCCAACCACTGTTAATAACTCATCCGATCTCTAGAAATGACTTTGCCCAACAATTGTAATGACTATGCCAACCACTGTTAATCACTTATACCAACTCTAAAAATGACTTTGCCCAACAATTGTAATGACTTTGCCAGAAACTGTTAATCACATATCCGACCTCTAAAAATGTCTTTGACCAGCAATTGTAATGACTTTGCCAACCACTGTTAATCATTCATCCGATCTCTAGAAATGACTTTGCCCAACAATTGTAATGACTTTGCCAACCACTGTTTATCACTTATCCGAACTCTAAAAATGACTATGCCCAACAATTGTAATCACTTTACCCCATACTGTTAATCACTTATCCGACCTCTTAAAATGACTTTGCCTAACAATTGTAATGACTTTGCTAACCACTGTTAATCTCTTATCCGGACTCTAAAAATGACTTTGCCCAACAATTGTTATGACTTTGCCAACCACTGTTAATCACTTATCCGTACTCAAAAAATGACTTAGCCCAACAATTGTAACAGACTTTGCCAACCACTGTTAATCACTTATCCGAACTCTAAAAATGACTTTGCCCAACAATTGTAATGACTTTGCCAACAACTGTTAAACAATTATCCGACCTCTAAAAATGACTTTGCCCAACAATTGTAATGACTTTGCCAACAACTGTTAATCACTTATCCGACCTCTAGAAATGACTTTGCCCAACAAATGTAATGACTTTGCCAACCACTGTTAATCACTTATCCGACCTCTAAAAATGACTTTGCCCAACAATTGTTGACTTTGCCAACCACTGTTAATCACTTATCCGACCCTCTAAAAATGACTATGCCCAACAATTGTAATCACTTTACCCCATACTGTTAATCACTTATCCGACCTCTTAAAATGACTTTGCCTAACAATTGTAATGACTTTGCTAACCACTGTTAATCTCTTATCCGGACTCTAAAAATGACTTTGCCCAACAATTGTTATGACTTTGCCAACCACTGTTAATCACTTATCCGAACTCAAAAAATGACTTAGCCCAACAATTGTAAAGACTTTGCCAACCACTGTTAATCACTTATCCGAACTCTAAAAATGACTTTGCCCAACAATTGTAATGACTTTGCCAACAACTGTTAAACAATTATCCGACCTCTAAAAATGACTTTGCCCAACAATTGTAATGACTTTGCCAACAACTGTTAATCACTTATCCGACCTCTAGAATGACTTTGCCCAACAAATGTAATGACTTTGCCAACCACTGTTAATAACTCATCCGATCTCTAGAAATGACTTTGCCCAACAATTGTAATGACTATGCCAACCACTGTTAATCACTTATACCAACTCTAAAATGACTTTGCCCAACAATTGTAATGACTTTGCCAGAAACTGTTAATCACATATCCGACCTCTAAAAATGTCTTTGACCAGCAATTGTAATGACTTTGCCAACCACTGTTAATCATTCATCCGATCTCTAGAAATGACTTTGCCCAACAATTGTAATGACTTTGCCAACCACTGTTTATCACTTATCCGAACTCTAAAAATGACTATGCCCAACAATTGTAATCACTTTACCCCATACTGTTAATCACTTATCCGACCTCTTAAAATGACTTTGCCTAACAATTGTAATGACTTTGCTAACCACTGTTAATCTCTTATCCGGACTCTAAAAATGACTTTGCCCAACAATTGTTATGACTTTGCCACCACTGTTAATCACTTATCCGAACTCAAAAATGACTTAGCCCAACAATTGTAAAGACTTTGCCAACCACTGTTAATCACTTATCCGAACTCTAAAAATGACTTTGCCCAACAATTGTAATGACTTTGCCAACAACTGTTAATCACTTATCCGACCTCTAGAAATGACTTTGCCCAACAAATGTAATGACTTTGCCAACCACTGTTAATCACTTATCCGACCTCTAAAAATGACTTTGCCCAACAATTGTTGACTTTGCCAACCACTGTTTATCACTTATCCGAACTCTAAAAATGACTATGCCCAACAATTGTAATCACTTTACCCCATACTGTTAATCACTTATCTGACCTCTTAAAATGACTTTGCCTAACAATTGTAATGACTTTGCTAACCACTGTTAATCTCTTATCCGGACTCTAAAAATGACTTTGCCCAACAATTGTTATGACTTTGCCAACCACTGTTAATCACTTATCCGAAATCAAAAAATGACTTAGCCCAACAATTGTAAAGACTTTGCCAACCACTGTTAATCACTTATCCGAACTCTAAAAATGACTTTGCCCAACAATTTTAATGACTTTGCCAACCACTGTTAATCACTTATCCGACCTCTAAAATGACTTTGCCCAACAATTGTAATGACTTTGCCAACCACTGTTAATAACTCATCCGATCTCTAGAAATGACTTTGCCCAACAATTGTAATGACTATGCCAACCACTGTTAATCACTTATCCGACCTCTTAAAATGACTTTGCCTAACAATTGTAATGACTTTGCTAACCACTGTTAATCTCTTATCCGGACTCTAAAAATGACTTTGCCCAACAATTGTTATGACTTTGCCAACCACTGTTAATCACTTATCCGAACTCAAAAAATGACTTAGCCCAACAATTGTAAAGACTTTGCCAACCACTGTTAATCACTTATCCGAACTCTAAAAATGACTTTGCCCAACAATTGTAATGACTTTGCCAACAACTGTTAATCACTTATCCGACCTCTAGAAATGACTTTGCCCAACAAATGTAATGACTTTGCCAACCACTGTTAATCACTTATCCGACCTCTAAAAATGACTTTGCCCAACAATTGTTGACTTTGCCAACCACTGTTTATCACTTATCCGAACTCTAAAAATGACTATGCCCAACAATTGTAATCACTTTACCCCATACTGTTAATCACTTATCCGACCTCTTAAAATGACTTTGCCTAACAATTGTAATGACTTTGCTAACCACTGTTAATCTCTTATCCGGACTCTAAAAATGACTTTGCCCAACAATTGTTATGACTTTGCCAACCACTGTTAATCACTTATCCGAAATCAAAAAATGACTTAGCCCAACAATTGTAAAGACTTTGCCAACCACTGTTAATCACTTATCCGAACTCTAAAAATGACTTTGCCCAACAATTGTAATGACTTTGCCAACCACTGTTAATCACTTATCCGACCTCTAAAAATGACTTTGCCCAACAATTGTAATGACTTTGCCAACCACTGTTAATAACTCATCCGATCTCTAGAAATGACTTTGCCCAACAATTGTAATGACTATGCCAACCACTGTTAATCACTTATCCGAACTCTAAAAATGACTTTGCCCAACAATTGTAATGACTTTGCCAACAACTGTTAATCACTTATCCGACCTCTAGAAATGACTTTGCCCAACAAATGTAATGACTTTGCCAACCACTGTTAATCACTTATCCGACCTCTAAAAATGACTTTGCCCAACAATTGTTGACTTTGCCAACCACTGTTTATCACTTATCCGAACTCTAAAAATGACTATGCCCAACAATTGTAATCACTTTACCCCATACTGTTAATCACTTATCCGACCTCTTAAAATGACTTTGCCTAACAATTGTAATGACTTTGCTAACCACTGTTAATCTCTTATCCGGACTCTAAAAATGACTTTGCCCAACAATTGTTATGACTTTGCCAACCACTGTTAATCACTTATCCGACCTCTAAAATGACTTTGCCCAACAATTGTTGACTTTGCCAACCACTGTTTATCACTTATCCGAACTCTAAAAATGACTATGCCCAACAATTGTAATCACTTTACCCCATACTGTTAATCACTTATCCGACCTCTTAAAATGACTTTGCCTAACAATTGTAATGACTTTGCTAACCACTGTTAATCACTTATCCGAAATCAAAAAATGACTTAGCCCAACAATTGTAAAGACTTTGCCAACCACTGTTAATCACTTATCCGAACTCTAAAAATGACTTTGCCCAACAATTGTAATGACTTTGCCACCCACTGTTAATCACTTATCCGACCTCTAAAAATGACTTTGCCCAACAATTGTTATGACTTTGCCAACCACTGTTAATCACTTATCCGAAATCAAAAAATGACTTAGCCCAACAATTGTAAAGACTTTGCCAACCACTGTTAATCACTTATCCGAACTCTAAAAATGACTTTGCCCAACAATTGTAATGACTTTGCCAACCACTGTTAATCACTTATCCGGACTCTAAAAATGACTTTGCCCAACAATTGTTATGACTTTGCCAACCACTGTTAATCACTTATCCGAAATCAAAAAATGACTTAGCCCACAATTGTAAAGGACTTTGCCAACCACTGTTAATCACTTATCCGAACTCTAAAAATGACTTTGCCCAACAATTGTAATGACTTTGCCAACCACTGTTAATCACTTATCCGACCTCTAAAATGACTTTGCCCAACAATTGTAATGACTTTGCCAACCACTGTTAATAACTCATCCGATCTCTAGAAATGACTTTGCCCAACAATTGTAATGACTATGCCAACCACTGTTAATCACTTATCCGAACTCAAAAAATGACTTAGCCCAACAATTGTAAAGACTTTGCCAACCACTGTTAATCACTTATCCGAACTCTAAAAATGACTTTGCCCAACAATTGTTATGACTTTGCCAACCACTGTTAATCACTTATCCGAACTCAAAAAATGACTTAGCCCAACAATTGTAAAGACTTGCCAACCACTGTTAATCACTTATCCGAACTCTAAAAATGACTTTGCCCAACAATTGTAATGACTTTGCCAACACTGTTTAATCACTTATCCGACCTCTAGAAATGACTTTGCCCAACAAATGTAATGACTTTGCCAACCACTGTTAATCACTTATCCGACCTCTAAAAATGACTTTGCCCAACAATTGTTGACTTTGCCAACCACTGTTTATCACTTATCCGAACTCTAAAAATGACTATGCCCAACAATTGTAATCACTTTACCCCATACTGTTAATCACTTATCCGACCTCTTAAAATGACTTTGCCTAACAATTGTAATGACTTTGCTAACCACTGTTAATCTCTTATCCGGACTCTAAAAATGACTTTGCCCAACAATTGTTATGACTTTGCCAACCACTGTTAATCACTTATCCGAAATCAAAAAATGACTTAGCCCAACAATTGTAAAGACTTTGCCAACCACTGTTAATCACTTATCCGAACTCTAAAACTGACTTTGCCCAACAATTGTAATGACTTTGCCAACCACTGTTAATCACTTATCCGACCTCTAAAAATGACTTTTGCCCAACAATTGTAATGACTTTGCCAACCACTGTTAATAACTCATCCGATCTCTAGAAATGACTTTGCCCACAATTGTAATGACTATGCCAACCACTGTTAATCACTTATCCGAACTCAAAAAATGACTTAGCCCAACAATTGTAAAGACTTTGCCAACCACTGTTAATCACTTATCCGAACTCTAAAAATGACTTTGCCCAACAATTGTAATGACTTTGCCAACAACTGTTAATCACTTATCCGACCTCTAGAAATGACTTTGCCCAACAAATGTAATGACTTTGCCAACCACTGTTAATCACTTATCCGACCTCTAAAAATGACTTTGCCCAACAATTGTTGACTTTGCCAACCACTGTTTATCACTTATCCGAACTCTAAAAATGACTATGCCCAACAATTGTAATCACTTTAACCCCATACTGTTAATCACTTATCCGACCTCTTAAAATGACTTTGCCTAACAATTGTAATGACTTTGCTAACCACTGTTAATCTCTTATCCGGACTCTAAAAATGACTTTGCCCAACAATTGTTATGACTTTGCCAACCACTGTTAATCACTTATCCGACCTCTAAAAATGACTTTGCCCAACAATTGTTGACTTTGCCAACCACTGTTTATCACTTATCCGAACTCTAAAAATGACTATGCCCAACAATTGTAATCACTTTACCCCATACTGTTAATCACTTATCCGACCTCTTAAAATGACTTTGCCTAACAATTGTAATGACTTTGCTAACCACTGTTAATCTCTTATCCGGACTCTAAAAATGACTTTGCCCAACAATTGTTATGACTTTGCCAACCACTGTTAATCACTTATCCGAAATCAAAAAATGACTTAGCCCAACAATTGTAAAGACTTTGCCAACCACTGTTAATCACTTATCCGAACTCTAAAAATGACTTTGCCCAACAATTGTAATGACTTTGCCAACAACTGTTAAACAATTATCCGACCTCTAAAAATGACTTTGCCCAACAATTGTAATGACTTTGCCAACAACTGTTAATCACTTATCCGACCTCAAAAAATGACTTAGCCCAACAATTGTAAAGACTTTGCCAACCACTGTTAATCACTTATCCGAACTCTAAAAATGACTTTGCCCAACAATTGTAATGACTTTGCCAACAACTGTTAATCACTTATCCGACCTCTAGAAATGACTTTGCCCAACAAATGTAATGACTTTGCCAACCACTGTTAATCACTTATCCGACCTCTAAAAATGACTTTGCCCAACAATTGTTGACTTTGCCAACCACTGTTTATCACCTTATCCGAACTCTAAAAATGACTATGCCCAACAATTGTAATCACTTTACCCCATACTGTTAATCACTTATCCGACCTCTTAAAATGACTTTGCCTAACAATTGTAATGACTTTGCTAACCACTGTTAATCTCTTATCCGGACTCTAAAAATGACTTTGCCCAACAATTGTTATGACTTTGCCAACCACTGTTAATCACTTATCCGAAATCAAAAATGACTTAGCCCAACAATTGTAAAGACTTTGCCAACCACTGTTAATCACTTATCCGAACTCTAAAAATGACTTTGCCCAACAATTGTAATGACTTTGCCAACCACTGTTAATCACTTATCCGACCTCTAAAAATGACTTTGCCCAACAATTGTAATGACTTTGCCAACCACTGTTAATAACTCATCCGATCTCTAGAAATGACTTTGCCCAACAATTGTAATGACTATGCCAACCACTGTTAATCACTTATCCGAACTCAAAAAATGACTTAGCCCAACAATTGTAAAGACTTTGCCAACCACTGTTAATCACTTATCCGAACTCTAAAAATGACTTTGCCCAACAATTGTAATGACTTTGCCAACAACTGTTAATCACTTATCCGACCTCTAGAAATGACTTTGCCCAACAAATGTAATGACTTTGCCAACCACTGTTAATCACTTATCCGACCTCTAAAAATGACTTTGCCCAACAATTGTTGACTTTGCCAACCACTGTTTATCACTTATCCGAACTCTAAAAATGACTATGCCCAACAATTGTAATCACTTTACCCCATACTGTTATTCACTTATCCAACCTCTTAAAATGACTTTGCCTAACAATTGTAATGACTTTGCTAACCACTGTTAATCTCTTATCCGGACTCTAAAAATGACTTTGCCCAACAATTGTTATGACTTTGCCAACCACTGTTAATCACTTATCCGACCTCTAAAAATGACTTTGCCCAACAATTGTTGACTTTGCCAACCACTGTTTATCACTTATCCGAACTCTAAAATGACTATGCCCAACAATTGTAATCACTTTACCCCATACTGTTAATCACTTATCCGACCTCTTAAAATGACTTTGCCTAACAATTGTAATGACTTTGCTAACCACTGTTAATCTCTTATCCGGACTCTAAAAATGACTTTGCCCAACAATTGTTATGACTTTGCCAACCACTGTTAATCACTTATCCGAAATCAAAAAATGACTTAGCCCAACAATTGTAAAGACTTTGCCAACCACTGTTAATCACTTATCCGAACTCTAAAATGACTTTGCCCAACAATTGTAATGACTTTGCCAACAACTGTTAAACAATTATCCGACCTCTAAAAATGACTTTGCCCAACAATTGTAATGACTTTGCCAACAACTGTTAATCACTTATCCGACCTCTAGAAATGACTTTGCCCAACAAATGTAATGACTTTGCCAACCACTGTTAATCACTTATCCGACCTCTAAAAATGACTTTGCCCAACAATTGTTGACTTTGCCAACCACTGTTAATCACTTATCCGACCTCTAAAAATGACTATGCCCAACAATTGTAATCACTTTGCCCCACACTGTTAATCACTTATCCGACCTCTAAAAATGACTTTGCCTAACAATTGTAATGAATTTGCCAACCACTGTTAATCACTTATCCGAACTCTAAAAATCACTTTGCCCAACAATTGTTATGACTTTGCCAACCACTGTTAATCACTTATACGAACTCTAAAAATGACTTAGCCCAACAATTGAAAAGACTTTGCCAACCACTGTTAATCACTTATCCGAACTCTAAAAATGACTTTGCCCAACAATTGTAATGACTTTGCCAACAACTGTTAATCACTTATCCGACCTCTAAAAATGACTTTGCCCAACAATTGTAATGACTTTGCCAACCACTGTTAATCACTTATCCGACCTCTAAAAATGACTTTGCCCAACAATTGTAATGACTTTGCCAACCACTGTTAATCACTTATCCGACCTCTAAAAATGACTTTGCCCAACAATTGTAATGACTTTGCCAACCACTGTTAATCACTTATCCGACCTCTAAAAATGACTTTGCCCAACAATTGTAATGACTTTGCCAACCACTGTTAATAACTCATCCGATCTCTAGAAATGACTTTGCCCAACAATTGTAATGACTTTGCCAACCACTGTTAATCACTTATACCAACTCTAAAAATGACTTTGCCCAACAATTGTAATGACTTTGCCAGAAACTGTTAATCACTTATCCGACCTCTAAAAATGTCTTTGACCAGCGATTGTAATGACTTTGCCAACCACTGTTAATCATTCATCCGAACTCTAAAAATGACTATGCCTAACAATTGTAATCACTTTGCCCCACACTGTTAATCACTTATCCGACCTCTAAAAATGACTTTGCCTAACAATTGTAATGACTTTGCCAACCACTGTTAATCTCTTATCCGGACTCTAAAAATGACTTTGCCCAACAATTGTTATGACTTTGCCAACCACTGTTAATCACTTATACGAACTCTAAAAATGACTTAGCCCAACAATTGTAAAGACTTTGCCAACCACTGTTAATCACTTATCCGAACTCTAAAAATGACTTTGCCCAACAATTGTAATGACTTTGCCAACAACTGTTAATCACTTATCCGACCTCTAAAAATGACTTTGCCCAACAATTGTAATGACTTTGCCAACCACTGTTAATCACTTATCCGACCTCTAAAAATGACTTTGCCCAACAATTGTAATGACTTTGCCAACCACTGTTAATCACTTATCCGACCTCTAAAAATGACTTTGCCCAACAATTGTAATGACTTTGCCAACCACTGTTAATAACTCATCCGATCTCTAGAAATGACTTTGCCCAACAATTGTAATGACTATGCCAACCACTGTTAATCACTTATACCAACTCTAAAAATGACTTTGCCCAACAATTGTAATTACTTTGCCAGAAACTGTTAATCACATATCCGACCTCTAAAAATGTCTTTGACCAGCAATTGTAATGACTTTGCCAACCACTGTTAATCATTCATCCGATCTCTAGAAATGACTTTGCCCAACAATTGTAATGACTTTGCCAACCACTGTTTATCACTTATCCGAACTCTAAAAATGACTATGCCCAACAATTGTAATCACTTTACCCCATACTGTTAATCACTTATCCGACCTCTTAAAATGACTTTGCCTAACAATTGTAATGACTTTGCTAACCACTGTTAATCTCTTATCCGGACTCTAAAAATGACTTTGCCCAACAATTGTTATGACTTTGCCAACCACTGTTAATCACTTATCCGAACTCAAAAAATGACTTAGCCCAACAATTGTAAAGACTTTGCCAACCACTGTTAATCACTTATCCGAACTCTAAAAATGACTTTGCCCAACAATTGTAATGACTTTGCCAACAACTGTTAAACAATTATCCGACCTCTAAAATGACTTTGCCCAACAATTGTAATGACTTTGCCAACAACTGTTAATCACTTATCCGACCTCTAGAAATGACTTTGCCCAACAAATGTAATGACTTTGCCAACCACTGTTAATCACTTATCCGACCTCTAAAAATGACTTTGCCCAACAATTGTTGACTTTGCTAACCACTGTTAATCACTTATCCGACCTCTAAAAATGACTATGCCCAACAATTGTAATGACTTTGCCAACCACTGTTAATAACTCATCCGATCTCTAGAAATGACTTTGCCCAACAATTGTAATGACTTTGCCAACCACTGTTAATCACTTATACCAACTCTAAAAATGACTTTGCCCAACAATTGTAATGACTTTGCCAGAAACTGTTAATCACATATCCGACCTCTAAAAATGTCTTTGACCAGCGATTGTAATGACTTTGCCAACCACTGTTAATCACTTATCCGACCTCTAAAAATGACTTTGCCCAACAATTGTAATGACTTTGCCAACCACTGTTAATCACTTATCCGACCTCTAAAATGACTTTGCCCAACAATTGTTGACTTTGCTAACCACTGTTAATCACTTATCCGACCTCTAAAAATGACTATGCCCAACAATTGTAATGACTTTGCCAACCACTGTTAATAATTCATCCGATCTCTAGAAATGACTTTGCCCAACAATTGTAATGACTCTGCCAACCACTGTTAATCACTTATACCAACTCTAAAAATGACTTTGCCCAACAATTGTAATGACTTTGCCAGCCACTGTTAATCACTTATCCGACCTCTAAAAATGACTTTGCCCAACAATTGTAATGACTTTGCCAACCACTGTTAATCACTTATCCGACCTCTAAAAATGACTTTGCCCAACAATTGTAATGACTTTGCCAACCACTGTTAATCACTTATCCGACCTCTAAAATGACTTTGCCCAACAATTGTAATGACTTTGCCAACCACTGTTAATCACTTATCCGACCTCTAAAAATGACTTTGCCCAACAATTGTAATGACTTTGCCAACCACTGTTAATAACTCATCCGATCTCTAGAAATGACTTTGCCCAACAATTGTAATGACTTTGCCAACCACTGTTAATCACTTATACCAACTCTAAAAATGACTTTGCCCAACAATTGTAATGACTTTGCCAGAAACTGTTAATCACATATCCGACCTCTAAAAATGTCTTTGACCAGCGATTGTAATGACTTTGCCAACCACTGTTAATCATTCATCCGATCTCTAGAAATGACTTTGCCCAACAATTGTAATGACTCTGCCAACCACTGTTAATCACTTATCCGACCTCTAAAAATGACTTTGCCCAACAATTGTAATGACTTTGCCAACCACTGTTAATAACTCATCCGATCTCTAGAAATGACTTTGCCCAACAATTGTAATGACTTTGCCAACCACTGTTAATCACTTATACCAACTCTAAAAATGACTTTGCCCAACAATTGTAATGACTTTGCCAGAAACTGTTAATCACATATCCGACCTCTAAAAATGTCTTTGACCAGCGATTGTAATGACTTTGCCAACCACTGTTAATCATTCATCCGATCTCTAGAAATGACTTTGCCCAACAATTGTAATGACTCTGCCAACCACTGTTAATCACTTATACTAACTCTAAAAATGACTTTGCCCAAAATTGTAATGACTTTGCCAACCACTGTTAATCACTTATCCGACCTCTAAAAATGACTTTGCCCAACAATTGTAATGACTTTGCCAACCACTGTTAATCACTTATCCGACCTCTAAAAATGACTTTGCCCAACGATTGTAATGACTTTGCCAACCACTGTTAATCACTTATCCGACCTCTAAAAATGACTTTGCCCAACAATTGTAATGACTTTGCCAACCACTGTTAATAACTCATCCGATCTCTAGAAATGACTTTGCCCAACAATTGTAATGACTTTGCCAACCACTGTTAATCACTTATACCAACTCTAAAAATGACTTTGCCCAACAATTGTAATGACTTTGCCAGAAACTGTTAATCACATATCCGACCTCTAAAAATGTCTTTGACCAGCGATTGTAATGACTTTGCCAACCACTGTTAATCATTCATCCGATCTCTAGAAATGACTTTGCCCAACAATTGTAATGACTCTGCCAACCACTGTTAATCACTTATACTAACTCTAAAAATGACTTTGCCCAAAAATTGTAATGACTTTGCCAGCAACTGTTAATCACATATCCGACCTCTAAAAATGACTATGCCCAACAATTGTAATCACTTTGCCCCACACTGTTAATCACTTATCCGACCTCTAAAAATGACTTTGCCTAACAATTGTAATGACTTTGCCAATCACTGTTAATCTCTAATCCGGACTCTAAAAATGACTTTGCCCAACAATTGTTATGACTTTGCCAACCACTGTTAATCACTTATACGAACTCTAAAAATGACTTAGCCCAACAATTGTAAAGACTTTGCCAACCACTGTTAATCACTTATCCGAACTCTAAAAATGACTTTGCCCAACAATTGTAATGACTTTGCCAACAACTGTTAATCACTTATCCGACCTCTAAAAATGACTTTGCCCAACAATTGTAATGACTTTGCCAACCACTGTTAATCACTTATCCGACCTCTAAAAATGACTTTGCCCAACAATTGTAATGACTTTGCCAACCACTGTTAATCACTTATCCGACCTCTAAAAATGACTTTGCCCAACAATTGTAATGACTTTGCCAACCACTGTTAATCACTTATCCGACCTCTAAAAATGACTTTGCCTAACAATTGTAATGACTTTGCCAACCACTGTTAATAACTCATCCGATCTCTAGAAATGACTTTGCCCAACAATTGTAATGACTTTGCCAACCACTGTTAATCACTTATACCAACTCTAAAAATGACTTTGCCCAACAATTGTAATGACTTTGCCAGAAACTGTTAATCACATATCCGACCTCTAAAAATGTCTTTGACCAGCGATTGTAATGACTTTGCCAACCACTGTTAATCATTCATCCGATCTCTAGAAATGACTTTGCCCAACAATTGTAATGACTCTGCCAACCACTGTTAATCACTTATACCAACTCTAAAAATGACTTTGCCCAACAATTGTAATGACTTTGCCAGCAACTGTTAATCACATATCCGACCTCTAAAAATGACTTCGCCCAACAATTGAAATGACTTTGCCAACCACTGTTAATCAATTATCCGACCTCTATAAATGACTTTACCCAACAATTGTAATGACTTTGCCAACCACTGTTAATCACTTATCCGACCTCTAAAAATGACTTTGCCCAACAATTGTAATGACTTTGCCAACCACTGTTAATCACTTAACGACCTCTAAAAATGACTTTGCCCAACAATTGTAATGACTTTGCCAACCACTGTTAATCACTAATCCGATCTCTAGAAATGACTTTGCCCAACAATTGTAAAGACTTTGCCAACAACTGTTAATCACATATCCGACCTCTAAAAATGACTTCGCACAACAATTGAAATGACTTTGCCCCACACTGTTAATCACTTATCCGACCTCTAAAAATGATTTTGCCTAACAATTGTAATGACTTTGCCAACCACTGTTAATCACTTATCCGACCTCTAAAAATGACTTTGCCCAACAATTGTTATGACTTTGCCAACCACTGTTAATCACTTATCCGACCTCTAAAAATGACTTTGCCCAACAATTGGAATGACTTTGCCAACAACTGTTAATCACATATCCGACCTCTAAAAATGACTCTGCCCAACAATTGTAATGACTTTGCCAACCACTGTTTATCACTTATCCGAACTCTAAAAATGACTATGCCCAACAATTGTAATCACTTTGCCCCACACTGTTAATCACTTATCCGACCTCTAAAAATGACTTTGCCTAACAATTGTAATGACTTTGCCAACCACTGTTAATCTCTTATCCGGACTCTAAAAATGACTTTGCCAAACAATTGTTATGACTTTGCCAACCACTGTTTATCACTTATCCGACCTCTAAAAATGACTTTGCTCAACAATTGTTGACTTTGCCAACCACTGTTAATCACTTATCCGACCTCTAAAAATGACTATGCCCAACAATTGTAATCACTTTGCCCCACACTGTTAATCACTTATCCGACCTCTAAAAATGACTTTGCCCAACAATTGTAATGACTTTGCCAACCACTGTTAATCACTTATCCGACCTCTAAAAATGACTTTGCCCAACAATTGTAATGACTTTGCCAACCACTGTTAATAACTCATCCGATCTCTAGAAATGACTTTGCCCAACAATTGTAATGACTATGCCAACCACTGTTAATCACTTATACCAACTCTAAAAATGACTTTGCCCAACAATTGTAATGACTTTGCCAGAAACTGTTAATCACATATCCGACCTCTAAAAATGTCTTTGACCAGCAATTGTAATGACTTTGCCAACCACTGTTAATCATTCATCCGATCTCTAGAAATGACTTTGCCCAACAATTGTAATGACTTTGCCAACCACTGTTTATCACTTATCCGAACTCTAAAAATGACTATGCCCAACAATTGTAATCACTTTACCCCATACTGTTAATCACTTATCTGACCTCTTAAAATGACTTTGCCTAACAATTGTAATGACTTTGCTAACCACTGTTAATCACTTATCCGACCTCTAAAAATGACTTTGCCCAACAATTGTTATGACTTTGCCAACCACTGTTAATCACTTATCCGACCTCTAAAAATGACTTTGCCCAACAATTGGAATGACTTTGCCAACAACTGTTAATCACATATCCGACCTCTAAAAATGACTCTGCCCAACAATTGTAATGACTTTGCCAACCACTGTTTATCACTTATCCGAACTCTAAAAATGACTATGCCCAACAATTGTAATCACTTTGCCCCACACTGTTAATCACTTATCCGACCTCTAAAAATGACTTTGCCTAACAATTGTAATGACTTTGCCAACCACTGTTAATCTCTTATCCGGACTCTAAAAATGACTTTGCCCAACAATTGTTATGACTTTGCCAACCACTGTTTATCACTTATCCGAACTCTAAAAATGACTTTGCCCAACAATTGTAATGACTTTGCCAACAACTGTTAATCACTTATCCGACCTCTAAAAATGACTTTGCCCAACAATTGTAATGACTTTGCCAACCACTGTTAATCACTTATCCGACCTCTAAAAATGACTTTGCCCAACAATTATAATGACTTTGCCAACCACTGTTAATCACTTATCCGACCTCTAAAAATGACTTTGCCCAACAATTGTAATGACTTTGCCAACCACTGTTAATCACTTATCCGACCTCTAAAAATGACTTTGCCCAACAATTGTAATGACTTTGCCAACCACTGTTAATAACTCATCCGATCTCTAGAAATGACTTTGCCCAACAATTGTAATGACTATGCCAACCACTGTTAATCACTTATACCAACTCTAAAAATGACTTTGCCCAACAATTGTAATGACTTTGCCAGAAACTGTTAATCACATATCCGACCTCTAAAAATGTCTTTGACCAGCAATTGTAATGACTTTGCCAACCACTGTTAATCATTCATCCGATCTCTAGAAATGACTTTGCCCAACAATTGTAATGACTTTGCCAACCACTGTTTATCACTTATCCGAACTCTAAAAATGACTATGCCCAACAATTGTAATCACTTTACCCCATACTGTTAATCACTTATCCGACCTCTTAAAATGACTTTGCCTAACAATTGTAATGACTTTGCTAACCACTGTTAATCTCTTATCCGGACTCTAAAAATGACTTTGCCCAACAATTGTTATGACTTTGCCAACCACTGTTAATCACTTATCCGAACTCAAAAAATGACTTAGCCCAACAATTGTAAAGACTTTGCCAACCACTGTTAATCACTTATCCGAACTCTAAAAATGACTTTGCCCAACAATTGTAATGACTTTGCCAACAACTGTTAAACAATTATCCGACCTCTAAAAATGACTTTGCCCAACAATTGTAATGACTTTGCCAACAACTGTTAATCACTTATCCGACCTCTAGAAATGACTTTGCCCAACAAATGTAATGACTTTGCCAACCACTGTTAATCACTTATCCGACCTCTAAAAATGACTATGCCCAACAATTGTAATCACTTTGCCCCACACTGTTAATCACTTATCCGACCTCTAAAAATGACTTTGCCCAACAATTGCAATGACTTTGCCAACAATTGTTAAACAATTATCCGACCTCTAAAAATGACTTTGCCCAACAATTGTAATGACTTTGCCAACCACTGTTAATCACTTATCCGACCTCTAAAAATGACTTTGCCCAACAATTGTTGACTTTGCCAACCACTGTTAATCACTTATCCGACCTCTAAAAATGAGTTTGCCCAACAATTGTAATCACTTTGCCCCACACTGTTAATCACTTATCCGACCTCTAAAAATGACTTTGCCTAACAATTGTAATGACTTTGCCAACCACTGTTAATCTCTTATCCGGACTCTAAAAATGACTTTGCCCAACAATTGTTATGACTTTGCCAACCACTGTTAATCACTTATACGAACTCTAAAAATGACTTAGCCCAACAATTGTAAAGACTTTGCCAACCACTGTTAATCACTTATCCGAACTCTAAAAATGACTTTGCCCAACAATTGTAATGACTTTGCCAACAACTGTTAATCACTTATCCGACCTCTAAAAATGACTTTGCCCAACAATTGTAATGACTTTGCCAACCACTGTTAATCACTTATCCGACCTCTAAAAATGACTTTGCCCAACAATTGTAATGACTTTGCCAACCACTGTTAATCACTTATCCGACCTCTAAAAATGACTTTGCCCAACAATTGTAATGACTTTGCCAACCACTGTTAATCACTTATCCGACCTCTAAAAATGACTTTGCCCAACAATTGTAATGACTTTGCCAACCACTGTTAATAACTCATCCGATCTCTAGAAATGACTTTGCCCAACAATTGTAATGACTTTGCCAACCACTGTTAATCACTTATACCAACTCTAAAAATGACTTTGCCCAACAATTGTAATGACTTTGCCAGAAACTGTTAATCACATATCCGACCTCTAAAAATGTCTTTGACCAGCGATTGTAATGACTTTGCCAACCACTGTTAATCATTCATCCGATCTCTAGAAATGACTTTGCCCAACAATTGTAATGACTCTGCCAACCACTGTTCATCACTTATACCAACTCTAAAAATGACTTTGCCCAACAATTGTAATGACTTTGCCAGCCACTGTTAATCACTTATCCGACCTCTAAAAATGACTTTGCCCAACAATTGTAATGACTTTGCCAACCACTGTTAATCACTTATCCGACCTCTAAAAATGACTTTGCCCAACAATTGTAATGACTTTGCCAACCACTGTTAATCACTTATCCGACCTCTAAAAATGACTTTGCCCAACAATTGTAATGACTTTGCCAACCACTGTTAATCACTTATCCGACCTCTAAAAATGACTTTGCCCAACAATTGTAATGACTTTGCCAACCACTGTTAATAACTCATCCGATCTCTAAAAATGACTTTGCCCAACAATTGTAATGACTTTGCCAGAAACTGTTAATCACATATCCGACCTCTAAAAATGTCTTTGACCAGCGATTGTAATGACTTTGCCAACCACTGTTAATCATTCATCCGATCTCTAGAAATGACTTTGCCCAACAATTGTAATGACTCTGCCAACCACTGTTAATCACTTATACTAACTCTAAAAATGACTTTGCCCAACAATTGTAATGACTTTGCCAGCAACTGTTAATCACATATCCGACCTCTAAAAATGACTTCGCCCAACAATTGTAATGACTTTGCCAACCACTGTTAATCACTTATCCGACCTCTAAAAATGACTTTGCCCAACAATTGTAATGACTTTGCCAACCACTGTTAATAACTCGTCCGATCTCTAGAAATGACTTTGCCCAACAATTGTAATGACTTTGCCAACCACTGTTAATCACTTATACCAACTCTAAAAATGACTTTGCCCAACAATTGTAATGACTTTGCCAACCACTGTTAATCACTTATCCGAACTCAAAAAATGACTTTGCCCAACAATTGTAATGACTTTGCCAACAACTGTTAAACATTATCCGACCTCTAAAAATGACTTTGCCCAACAATTGTAATGACTTTGCCAACAACTGTTAATCACTTATCCGACCTCTAGAAATGACTTTGCCCAACAAATGTAATGACTTTGCCAACCACTGTTAATCACTTATCCGACCTCTAAAAATGACTATGCCCAACAATTGTAATCACTTTGCCCCACACTGTTAATCAATTATCCGACCTCTATAAATGACTTTACCCAACAATTGTAATGACTTTGCCAACCACTGTTAATCTCTTATCCGGACTCTAAAAATGACTTTTCCAAACAATTGTTATGACTTTGCCAACCACTGTTAATCACTTATCCGAACTCAAAAAATGACTTTGCCCAACAATTGTAATGACTTTGCCAACAACTGTTAAACAATTATCCGACCTCTAAAAATGACTTTGCCCAACAATTGTAATGACTTTGCCAACAACTGTTAATCACTTATCCGACCTCTAGAAATGACTTTGCCCAACAAATGTAATGACTTTGCCAACCACTGTTAATCACTTATCCGACCTCTAAAAATGACTATGCCCAACAATTGTAATCACTTTGCCCCACACTGTTAATCACTTATCCGACCTCTAAAAATGACTTTGCCTAACAATTGTAATGACTTTGCCAACCACTGTTAATCTCTTATCCGGACTCTAAAAATGACTTTGCCCAACAATTGTTATGACTTTGCCAACCACTGTTAATCACTTATACGAACTCTAAAAATGACTTAGCCCAACAATTGTAAAGACTTTGCCAACCACTGTTAATCACTTATCCGAACTCTAAAAATGACTTTGCCCAACAATTGTAATGACTTTGCCAACAACTGTTAATCACTTATCCGACCTCTAAAAATGACTTTGCCCAACAATTGTAATGACTTTGCCAACCACTGTTAATCACTTATCCGACCTCTAAAAATGACTTTGCCCAACAATTGTAATGACTTTGCCAACCACTGTTAATCACTTATCCGACCTCTAAAAATGACTTTGCCCAACAATTGTAATGACTTTGCCAACCACTGTTAATCACTTATCCGACCTCTAAAAATGACTTTGCCCAACAATTGTAATGACTTTGCCAACCACTGTTAATAACTCATCCGATCTCTAGAAATGAATTTGCCCAACAATTGTAATGACTTTGCCAACCACTGTTAATCACTTATACCAACTCTAAAAATGACTTTGCCCAACAATTGTAATGACTTTGCCAGAAACTGTTAATCACATATCCGACCTCTAAAAATGTCTTTGACCACATTGTAATGACTTTGCCAACCACTGTTAATCATTCATCCGATCTCTAGAAATGACTTTGCCCAACAATTGTAATGACTCTGCCAACCACTGTTAATCACTTATACCAACTCTAAAAATGACTTTGCCCAACAATTGTAATGACTTTGCCAGCAACTGTTAATCACATATCCGACCTCTAAAAATGACTTCGCCCAACAATTGAAATGACTTTGCCAACCACTGTAAATCAATTATCCGACCTCTATAAATGACTTTACCCAACAATTGTAATGACTTTGCCAACCACTGTTAATCACTTATCCGACCCCTAAAAATGACTTTGCCCAACAATTGTAATGACTTTGCCAACCACTGTTAATCACTTAACGACCTCTAAAAATGACTTTGCCCAACAATTGTAATGACTTTGCCAACCACTGTTAATAACTCATCCGATCTCTAGAAATGACTTTGCCCAACAATTGTAATGACTTTGCCAACCACTGTTAATCACTTATACCAACTCTAAAAATGACTTTGCCCAACAATTGTAATGACTTTGCCAGAAACTGTTAATCACATATCCGACCTCTAAAAATGACTTTGCCCAACAATTGTAATGACTTTGCCAACCACTGTTAATCACTTATCCGACCTCTAAAAATGACTTTGCCCAACAATTGTAATGACTTTGCCAACCACTGTTAATCACTTATCCGACCTCTAAAAATGACTTTGCCCAACAATTGTAATGACTTTGCCAACCACTGTTAATAACTCATCCGATCTCTAGAAATGAATTTGCCCAACAATTGTAATGACTTTGCCAACCACTGTTAATCACTTATACCAACTCTAAAAATGACTTTGCCCAACAATTGTAATGACTTTGCCAGAAACTGTTAATCACATATCCGACCTCTAAAAATGTCTTTGACCACATTGTAATGACTTTGCCAACCACTGTTAATCATTCATCCGATCTCTAGAAATGACTTTGCCCAACAATTGTAATGACTCTGCCAACCACTGTTAATCACTTATACCAACTCTAAAAATGACTTTGCCCAACAATTGTAATGACTTTGCCAGCAACTGTTAATCACATATCCGACCTCTAAAAATGACTTCGCCCAACAATTGAAATGACTTTGCCAACCACTGTAAATCAATTATCCGACCTCTATAAATGACTTTACCCAACAATTGTAATGACTTTGCCAACCACTGTTAATCACTTATCCGACCCCTAAAAATGACTTTGCCCAACAATTGTAATGACTTTGCCAACCACTGTTAATCACTTAACGACCTCTAAAAATGACTTTGCCCAACAATTGTAATGACTTTGCCAACCACTGTTAATAACTCATCCGATCTCTAGAAATGACTTTGCCCAACAATTGTAATGACTTTGCCAACCACTGTTAATCACTTATACCAACTCTAAAAATGACTTTGCCCAACAATTGTAATGACTTTGCCAGAAACTGTTAATCACATATCCGACCTCTAAAAATGTCTTTGACCAGCAATTGTAATGACTTTGCCAACCACTGTTAATCATTCATCCGATCTCTAGAAATGACTTTGCCCAACAATTGTAATGACTCTGCCAGCCACTGTTAATCACTTATACCAACTCTAAAAATGACTTTGCCCAACAATTGTAATGACTTTGCCAGCAACTGTTAATCACATATCCGACCTCTAAAAATGACTTCGCCCAACAATTGAAATGACTTTTCCAACCACTGTTAATCAATTATCCGACCTCTAAAAATGACTTTACCCAACAATTGTAATGACTTTGCCAACCACTGTTAATCACTTATCCGACCTCTAAAAATGACTTTGCCCAACAATTGAAATGACTTTGCCAACAACTGTTAATCACTTATCCGACCTCTAAAAATGACTTCGCCCAACAATTGAAATGACTTTGCCAACCACTGTTAATCAATTATCCGACCTCTAAAAATGACTTTACCCAACAATTGTAATGACTTTGCCAACCACTGTTAATCACTTATCCGAACTCTAAAAATGACTTTGCCCAACAATTGTAATGACTTTGCCAACAACTGTTAATCACTTATCCGACCTCTAAAAATGACTTTGCCCAACAATTGTAATGACTTTGCCAACCACTGTTAATCACTTATCCGACCTCTAAAAATGACTTTGCCCAACAATTGTAATGACTTTGCCAACAACTGTTAATCACATATCCGACCTCTAAAAATGACTTTGCCCAACAATTGTAATGACTTTGCCAACCACTGTTAATCACTTATCCGACCTCTAAAAATGACTTTGCCCAACAATTGTAATGACTTTGCCAACCACTGTTAATAACTCATCCGGTCTCTAGAAATGACTTTGCCCAACAATTGTAATGACTTTGCCAACCACTGTTAATCACTTATACCAACTCTAAAAATGACTTTGCCCAACAATTGTAATGACTTTGCCAGAAACTGTTAATCACATATCCGACCTCTAAAAATGTCTTTGACCAGCAATTGTAATGACTTTGCCAACCACTGTTAATCATTCATCCGATCTCTAGAAATGACTTTGCCCAACAATTGTAATGACTCTGCCAACCACTGTTAATCACTTATACCAACTCTAAAAATGACTTTGCCCAACAATTGTAATGACTTTGCCAGCAACTGTTAATCACATATCCGACCTCTAAAAATGACTTCGCCCAACAATTCAAATGACTTTGCCAACCACTGTTAATCAATTATCCGACCTTTAAAAATAACTTTGCCCAACAATTGTAATGACTTTGCCAACCACTGTTAATCACTTATCCGACCTCTAAAAATGACTTTGCCCAACAATTGTAATGACTTTGCCAACCACTGTTAATCACTTATCCGACCTCTAAAAATGACTTTGCCCAACAATTGTAATGACTTTGCCAACCACTGTTAATAACTCATCCGATCTCTAGAAATGACTTTGCCCAACAATTGTAATGACTTTGCCAACCACTGTTAATCACTTATACCAACTCTAAAAATGACTTTGCCCGACAATTGTAATGACTTTGCCAACCACTGTTAATCACTTATCCGACCTCTAAAAATGACTTTGCCCAACAATTGTTATGACTTTGCAAACCACTGTAAATCACTTATACCAACTCTAAAAATGACTTTGCCCAACAATTGTAATGACTTTGCCAACCACTGTTAATCACCTATCCGAACTCTAAAAATGACTTTGCCCAACAATTGTAAAGACTTTGCCAACAACTGTTAATCACATATCCGACCTCTAAAAATGACTTCGCCCAACAATTCAAATGACTTTGCCAACCACTGTTAATCAATTATCCGACCTCTAAAAATGACTTTGCCCAACAATTGTAATGACTTTGCCAACCACTGTTAATCACTTATCCGACCTCTAAAAATGACTTTGCCCAACAATTATAATGACTTAGCCAACCACTGTTAATCACTTATCCGACCTCTAAAAATGACTTTGCCCAACAATTGTAATGACTTTGCCAACCACTGTTAATAACTCATCCGATCTCTAGAAATGACTTTGCCCAACAATTGTAATGACTTTGCCAACCACTGTTAATCACTTATACCAACTCTAAAAATGACTTTGCCCGACAATTGTAATGACTTTGCCAACCACTGTTAATCACTTATCCGACCTCTAAAAATGACTTTGCCCAACAATTGTTATGACTTTGCAAACCACTGTTAATCACTTATACCAACTCTAAAAATGACTTTGACCAACAATTGTAATGACTTTGCCAACCACTGTTAATCACTAATCCGATCTCTAGAAATGACTTTGCCCAACAATTGTAATGACTTTGCCAACCACTGTTAATCACTTATCCGAACTCTAAAAATGACTTTGCCCAACAATTGTAAAGACTTTGCCAACAACTGTTAATCACATATCCGACCTCTAAAAATGACTTCGCACAACAATTGAAATGACTTTGCCCCACACTGTTAATCACTTATCCGACCTCTAAAAATGATTTTGCCTAACAATTGTAATGACTTTGCCAACCACTGTTAATCTCTTATCCGGACTCTAAAAATGACTTTGCCCAACAATTGTTATGACTTTGCCAACCACTGTTAATCACTAATCCGATCTCTAGAAATGACTTTGCCCAACAATTGTAATGACTTTGCCAACCACTGTTAATCACTAATCCGATCTCTAGAAATGACTTTGCCCAACAATTGTAATGACTTTGCCAACCACTGTTAATCACATATCCGACCTCTAAAAATGACTTCGCCCAACAATTGAAATGACTTTGCCCCACACTGTCAATCACTTATCCGACCTCTAAAAATGATTTTGCCGAAAAATTGTAATGACTTTGCCAACCACTGTTAATCTCTTATCCGGACTCTAAAAATGACTTTGCCCAACAATTGTTATGACTTTGCCAACCACTGTTAATCACTAATCCGAACTCTAAAAATGACTTTGCCCAACAATTGTAATGACTTTGCCAGAAACTGTTAATCACATATCCGACCTCTAAAAATGTCTTTGACCAGCAATTGTAATGACTCTGCCAACCACTGTTAATCACTTATACCAACTCTAAAAATGACTTTGCCCAACAATTGTAATGACTTTGCCAGCAACTGTTAATCACATATCCGACCTCTAAAAATGACTTCGCCAAACAATTGAAATGACTTTGCCAAACACTGTTAATCAATTATCCGACCTCTAAAAATGACTTTGCCCAACAATTGTAATGACTTTGCCAACCACTGTTAATCACTTATCCGACCTCTAAAAATGACTTTGCCCAACAATTGTAATGACTTTGCCAACCACTGTTAATCACTTATCCGACCTCTAAAAATGACTTTGCCCAACAATTGTAATGACTTTGCCAACCACTTTTAATCACATATCCGACCTCTAAAAATGACTTTGACCAACAATTGTAATGACTTTGCCAACCACTGTTAATCACTAATCCGATCTCTAGAAATGACTTTGCCCAACAATTGTAATGACTTTGCCAACCACTGTTAATCACTTATCCGAACTCTAAAAATGACTTTGCCCAACAATTGTTAAGACTTTGCCAACAACTGTTAATCACATATCCGACCTCTAAAAATGACTTCGCCCAACAATTGAAATGACTTTGCCCCACACTGTCAATCACTTATCCGACCTCTAAAAATGATTTTGCCGAAAAATTGTAATGACTTCGCCAACCACTGTTAATCTCTTATCCGGACTCTAAAAATGACTTTGCCCAACAATTGTTATGACTTTTCCAACCACTGTTAATCACTAATCCGAACTCTAAAAATGACTTTGCCCAACAATTGTAATGACTTTGCCAACCACTGTTAATCACTTATACCAACTCTAAAAATGACTTTGCCCAACAATTGTAATGACTTTGCCAGAAACTGTTAATCACATATCCGACCTCTAAAAATGTCTTTGACCAGCAATTGTAATGACTTTGCCAACCACTGTTAATCATTCATCCGATCTCTAGAAATGACTTTGCCCAACAATTGTAATGACTCTGCCAACCACTGTTAATCACTTATACCAACTCTAAAAATGACTTTGCCCAACAATTGTAATGACTTTGCCAGCAACTGTTAATCACATATCCGACCTCTAAAAATGACTTCGCCCAACAATTGAAATGACTTTGCAAACCACTGTTAATCACATATCCGACCTCTAAAAATGACTTCGCCAAACAATTGAAATGACTTTGCCAACCACTGTTAATCAATTATCCGACCTCTAAAAATGACTTTGCCCAACAATTGTAATGACTTTGCCAACCACTGTTAATCAATTATCCGACCTCTTAAAATGACTTTGCCCAACAATTGTAATGACTTTGCCAACCACTGTTAATCACTTATCCGACCTCTAAAAATGACTTTGCCCAACAATTGTTTTGACTTTGCAAACCACTGTTAATCACTTATACCAACTCTAAAAATGACTTTGACCAACAATTGTAATGACTTTGCCAACCACTGTTAATCACTAATCCGATCTCTAGAAATGACTTTGCCCAACAATTGTAATGACTTTGCCAACCACTGTTAATCACTTATCCGAACTCTAAAAATGACTTTGCCCGACAATTGTAAAGACTTTGCCAACAACTGTTAATCACATATCCGACCTCTAAAAATGACTTCGCCCAACAATTGAAATGACTTTGCCCCACACTGTCAATCACTTATCCGACCTCTAAAAATGATTTTGCCGAAAAATTGTAATGACTTTGCCAACCACTGTTAATCTCTTATCCGGACTCTAAAAATGACTTTGCCCAACAATTGTAATGACTTTGCCAACCACTGTTAATCACTTATACCAACTCTAAAAATGACTTTGCCCAACAATTGTAATGACTTTGCCAGAAACTGTTAATCACATATCCGACCTCTAAAAATGTCTTTGACCAGCAATTGTAATGACTTTGCCAACCACTGTTAATCATTCATCCGATCTCTAGAAATGACTTTGCCCAACAATTGTAACGACTCTGCCAACCACTGTTAATCACTTATACCAACTCTAAAAATGACTTTGCCCAACAATTGTAATGACTTTGCCAGCAACTGTTAATCACATATCCGACCTCTAAAAATGACTTCGCCCAACAATTGAAATGACTTTGCAAACCACTGTTAATCAATTATCCGACCTCTAAAAATGACTTCGCCCAACAATTGTAATGACTTTGCCAACCACTGTTAATCACTTATCCGACCTCTAAAAATGACTTTGCCCAACAATTGTAATGACTTTGCCAACCACTGTTAATCACTTATCCGACCTCTAAAAATGACTTTGCCCAACAATTGTAATGACTTTGCCAACCACTTTTAATAACTCATTCGATCTCTAGAAATGACTTTGCCCAACAATTGTAATGACTTTGCCAACCACTGTTAATCACTAATCCGATCTCTAGAAATGACTTTGCGCAACAATTGTAATGACTTTGCCAACCACTGTTAATCACTTATCCGAACTCTAAAAATGACTTTGCCCAACAATTGTAAAGACTTTGCCAACAACTGTTAATCACATATCCGACCTCTAAAAATGACTTCGCCCAACAATTGAAATGACTTTGCCCCACACTGTTAATCACTTATCCGATCTCTAGAAATGACTTTGCCCAACAATTGTAATGACTCTGCCAACCACTGTTAATCACTTATACCAACTCTAAAAATGACTTTGCCCAACAATTGTAATGACTTTGCCAGCAACTGTTAATCACATATCCGACCTCTAAAAATGACTTCGCCCAACAATTGAAATGACTTTGCAAACCACTGTTAATCAATTATCCGACCTCTAAAAATGACTTCGCCCAACAATTGTAATGACTTTGCCAACCACTGTTAATCACTTATCCGACCTCTAAAAATGACTTTGCCCAACAATTGTAATGACTTTGCCAACCACTGTTAATCACTTATCCGACCTCTAAAAATGACTTTGCCCAACAATTGTAATGACTTTGCCAAACACTTTTAATAACTCATTCGATCTCTAGAAATGACTTTGCCCAACAATTGTAATGACTTTGCCAACCACTGTTAATCACTAATCCGATCTCTAGAAATGACTTTGCCCAACAATTGTAATGACTTTGCCAACCACTGTTAATCACTTATCCGAACTCTAAAAATGACTTTGCCCAACAATTGTAAAGACTTTGCCAACAACTGTTAATCACATATCCGACCTCTAAAAATGATTCGCCCAACAATTGAAATGACTTTGCCCCACACTGTTAATCACTTATCCGACCTCTAAAAATGATTTTGCCTAACAATTGTAATGACTTTGCCAACCACTGTTAATCTCTTATCCGGACTCTAAAAATGACTTTGCCCAACAATTGTTATGACTTTGCCAACCACTGTTAATCACTAATCCGAACTCTAAAAATGACTTTGCCCAACAATTGTAATGACTTTGCCAGAAACTGTTAATCACATATCCGACCTCTAAAATGTCTTTGACCAGCAATTGTAATGACTTTGCAAACCACTGTTAATCATTCATCCGATCTCTAGAAATGACTTTGCCCAACAATTGTAATGACTCTGCCAACCACTGTTAATCACTTATACCAACTCTAAAAATGACTTTGCCCAACAATTGTAATGACTTTGCCAGCAACTGTTAATCACATATCCGACCTCTAAAAATGACTTCGCCCAACAATTGAAATGACTTTGCCAACCACTGTTAATCAATTATCCGACCTCTAAAAATGACTTTGCCCAACAATTGTAATGACTTTGCCAACCACTGTTAATCACTTATCCGACCTCTAAAAATGACTTTGCCCAGTTATTGTTTTGACTTTGCAAACCACTGTTAATCACTTATACCAACTCTAAAAATGACTTTGACCAACAATTGTAATGACTTTGCCAACCACTGTTAATCACTAATCCGATCTCTAGAAATGACTTTGCCCAACAATTGTAATGACTTTGCCAACCACTGTTAATCACTTATCCGAACTCCAAAAATGACTTTGCCCAACAATTGTAAAGACTTTGCCAACAACTGTTAATCACATATCCGACCTCTAAAAATGACTTCGCCCAACAATTGAAATGACTTTGCCCCACACTGTCAATCACTTATCCGACCTCTAAAAATGATTTTGCCGAAAAATTGTAATGACTTTGCCAACCACTGTTAATCTCTTATCCGGACTCTAAAAATGACTTTGCCCAACAATTGTTATGACTTTGCCAACCACTGTTAATCACTAATCCGAACTCTAAAAATGACTTTGCCCAACAATTGTAATGACTTTGCCAACCACTGTTAATCACTTATACCAACTCTAAAAATGACTTTGCCCAACAATTGTAATGACTTTGCCAGAAACTGTTAATCACATATCCGACCTCTAAAAATGTCTTTGACCAGCAATTGTAATGACTTTTGCCAAACACTGTTAATCATCCATCCGATCTCTAGAAATGACTTTGCCCAACAATTGTAATGACTCTGCCAACCACTGTTAATCACTTATACCAACTCTAAAAATGACTTTGCCCAACAATTGTAATGACTTTGCCAGCAACTGTTAATCACATATCCGACCTCTAAAAATGACTTCGCCAAACAATTGAAATGACTTTGCCAACAACTGTTAATCAATTATCCGACCTCTAAAAATGACTTTGCCCAACAATTGTAATGACTTTGCCAACCACTGTTAATCACTTATCCGACCTCTAAAAATGACTTGCCCAACAATTGTAATGACTTTGCCAACCCTGTTAATCACTTATCCGACCTCTAAAAATGACTTTGCCCAACAATTGTAATGACTTTGCCAACCACTTTTAATAACTCATTCGATCTCTAGAAATGACTTTGCCCAACAATTGTAATGACTTTGCCAACCACTGTTAATCACTAATCCGATCTCTAGAAATGACTTTGCCCAACAATTGTAATGACTTTGCCAACCACTGTTAATCACTTATCCGAACTCTAAAAATGACTTTGCCCAACAATTGTAAAGACTTTGCCAACAACTGTTAATCACTTATCCGAACTCTAAAAATGACTTTGCCCAAAAATTGTAATGACTTTGCCAACCACTGTTAATCACTAATCCGATCTCTAGAAATGACTTTGCCCAACAATTGTAATGACTTTGCCAACCACTGTTAATCACTTATCCGAACTCTAAAAATGACTTTGCCCAACAATTGTAAAGACTTTGCCAACAACTGTTAATCACTTATCCGAACTCTAAAAATGACTTTGCCCAAAAATTGTAATGACTTTGCCAACCACTGTTAATCACTCATCCGATCTCTAGAAATGACTTTGCCCAACTATTGTAATGACTTTGCCAACCACTGTTAATCACTTATCCGAACTCTAAAAATGACTTTGCCCATCAATTGTAATGACTTTGCCAACAACTGTTAATCACTTATCCGAACTCTAAAAATGACTTTGCCCAAAAATTGTAATGACTTTGCCAACCACTGTTAATCACTCTTCCGATCTCTAGAAATGACTTTGCCCAACAATTGTAATGACTTTGCCAACCACTGTTAATCACTAATCCGATCTCTAGAAATGACTTTGCCCAACAATTGTAATGACTTTGCCAACCACTGTTAATCACTTATCCGAACTCTAAAAATGACTTTGCCCAACAATTGTAATGACTTTGCCAACCACTGTTAATCACTTATCCGAACTCTAAAAATGACTTTGCCCAACAATTGTAAAGACTTTGCCAACAACTGTTAATCACTTATCCGAACTCTAAAAAGGACTTTGCCCAAAAATTGTAATGACTTTGCCAACCACTGTTAATCACTCTTCCGATCTCTAGAAATGACTTTGCCCAACAATTGTAATGACTTTGCCAACCACTGTTAATCACTTATACCAACTCTAAAAATGACTTTGCCCATCAATTGTAATGACTTTGCCAGCAACTGTTAATCACTTATCCGAACTCTAAAAATGACTTTGCCCAACAATTGTAATGACTTTGCCAACCACTGTTAATAACTCATCCGATCTCTAGAAATGACTTGGCCCAACAATTGTAATGACTTGCCAACCACTGTTAATCACTAATCCGATCTCTAGAATGACTTTGCCCAACAATTGTAATGACTTTGCCAACCACTGTTAATCACTTATCCGAACTCCAAAAATGACTTTGCCCAACAATTGTAAAGACTTTGCCAACAACTGTTAATCACATATCCGACCTCTAAAAGGACTTCGCCCAACAATTGAAATGACTTTGCACCACACTGTCAATCACTTATCCGACCTCTAAAAATGATTTTGCCGAAAAATTGTAATGACTTTGCCAACCACTGTTAATCTCTTATCCGGACTCTAAAAATGACTTTGCCCAACAATTGTTATGACTTTGCCAACCACTGTTAATCACTAATCCGAACTCTAAAAATGACTTTGCCCAACAATTGTAATGACTTTGCCAACCACTGTTAATCACTTATACCAACTCTAAAAATGACTTTGCCCAACAATTGTAATGACTTTGCCAGAAACTGTTAATCACATATCCGACCTCTAAAAATGTCTTTGACCAGCAATTGTAATGACTTTGCCAACCACTGTTAATCATCCATCCGATCTCTAGAAATGACTTTGCCCAACAATTGTAATGACTCTGCCAACCACTGTTAATCACTTATACCAACTCTAAAAATGACTTTGCCCAACAATTGTAATGACTTTGCCAGCAACTGTTAATCACATATCCGACCTCTAAAAATGACTTCGCCAAACAATTGAAATGACTTTGCCAACCACTGTTAATCAATTATCCGACCTCTAAAAATGACTTTGCCCAACAATTGTAAAGACTTTGCCAACAACTGTTAATCACTTATCCGAACTCTGAAAATGACTTTGCCCAACAATTGTAATGACTTTGCCAACCACTGTTAATCACTCATCCGATCTCTAGAAATGACTTTGCCCAACAATTGTAATGACTTTGCCAACCACTGTTAATCACTAATCCGATCTCTAGAAATGACTTTGCCCAACAATTGTAATGACTTTGCCAGCAACTGTTAATCACATATCCGACCTCTAAAAATGACTTCGCCAAACAATTGAAATGACTTTGCCAACCACTGTTAATCACTTATCCGAACTCTAAAAATGACTTTGCCCAACAATTGTAAAGACTTTGCCAACAACTGTTAATCACTTATCCGAACTCTAAAAATGACTTTGCCCAAAAATTGTAATGACTTTGCCAACCACTGTTAATCACTCTTCCGATCTCTAGAAATGACTTTGCCCAACAATTGTAATGACTTTGCCAACCACTGTTAATCACTTATACCAACTCTAAAAATGACTTTGCCCATCAATTGTAATGACTTTGCCAGCAACTGTTAATCACTTATCCGAACTCTAAAAATGACTTTGCCCAACAATTGTAATGACTTTGCCAACCACTGTTAATAACTCATCCGATCTCTAGAAATGACTTTGCCCAACAATTGTAATGACTTTGCCAACCACTGTTAATCACTAATCCGATCTCTAGAAATGACTTTGCCCAACAATTGTAATGACTTTGCCAACCACTGTTAATCACTTATCCGAACTCCAAAAATGACTTTGCCCAACAATTGTAAAGACTTTGCCAACAACTGTTAATCACATATCCGACCTCTAAAAATGACTTCGCCCAACAATTGAAATGACTTTGCCCCACACTGTCAATCACTTATCCGACCTCTAAAAATGATTTTGCCGAAAAATTGTAATGACTTTGCCAACCACTGTTGATCACTTATCCGAACTATAAAGATGACTTTGCCCAACATTTGTAATGACTTTGCCAACCTCTGTAAATCACTTATCCGACCTCTAAAAATGACTTTGCCAAACAATTGTAATGACTTTGCCAACCACTGTTAATCTCTTATCCGACCTCTAAAAATGACTTTGCCCAACAATTGTTATGACTTTGCCAACCACTGTTAATCACTTATCCGACCTCTAAAAATGACTTTGCCCAAACATTGTAATGAGTTGCCAACCACTGTCAATCACTTATCTGACCTGTAAAAATGACTTTGCACTACAATTGTAATGACTTTGCCAACCACTGTTAATCACCTATCCTACCTCTAAAAATGACGTTGCCCAACAATTGTAATGACTTTGCCAACCACTGTTTATCACTTATCCGACCTCTAAAAATGACTTTGCCCAACAATTGTAATGAATTTGCCAACCACTGTCAATCACTTATCCGACCTCTAAAAATGACTTTGCCCAACAATTGTAATGACTTTGCCAACCACTGTTTATCATTTATCCGACCTCTAAAAATGACTTTGCCCAACAATTGTAATGACTTTGCCAACCACTGTTAATCACCTATCCGACCTCTAAAAATGACGCTGCCCAACAATTGTTATGACTTTGCCAACCACTGTTAATCACTTATCCGAACTATAAAGATGACTTTGCGCAACAATTGTAATGACTTGCCAACCACTGTTAATCACTTATCCGAACTGTAAAAATGACTTTGCCCAACAATTGTAATGAATTTGCCAGCCACTGTCAATCACTTATCCGACCTCTAAAAATGACTTTGCCCAACAATTGTAATGACTTGCCAACCACTGTTTATCACTTATCCGACCTCTAAAAATGACTTTGCCCAACAATTGTATTGACTTTGCCAACTACTGTTAATCACTTATCCGACCTCTAAAAATGACTTTGCCCCGACAATTGTAATGACTTTGCCAACCACTGTTAATCACCTATCCGACCTCTAAAAATGACGCTGCCCAACAATTGTTATGACTTTGCCAACCACTGTTAATCACTTATCCGAACTGTAAAAATGACTTTGCCCAAAAATTGTAATGACTTTGCCAACCACTGTCAATCACTTATCCGACCTCTAAAAATGACTTTGCCCAACAATTGTAATGACTTTGCCAACAACTGTTAATCAATTATCCGACCTCTAAAAATGACTTTGCCCAACAATTGTAATGACTTTGCCATTTGCTGTTAATCACTTATCCGACCTCTAAAAATGACTTTGCCCAACAATTGTTATGACTTTGCCAACCACTGTTGATCACTTATCCGAACTATAAAGATGACTTTGCGCAACATTTGTAATGACTTTGCCAACCTCTGTAAATCACTTATCCGACCTCTAAAAATGACTTTGCCCAACAATTGTAATGACTTTGCCAACCACTGTTAATCTCTTATCCGACCTCTAAAAATGACTTTGCCCAACAATTGTTATGACTTTGCCAACCACTGTTAATCACTTATCCGAACTATAAAGATGACTTTGCGCAACAATTGTAATGACTTTGCCAACCACTGTTAATCACTTATCCGAACTGTAAAAATGACTTTGCCCAACAATTGTAATAAATTTGCCAACCACTGTCAATCACTTATCCGACCTCTAAAAATGACTTGCCCAACAATTGTAATGACTTTGCCAACCACTGTTTATCACTTATCCGACCTCTAAAAATGACTTTGCCCAACAATTGTAATGACTTTGCCAACTACTGTTAATCACTTATCCGACCTCTAAAAATGACTTTGCCCGACAATTGTAATGACTTTGCCAACCACTGTTAATCACCTATCCGACCTCTAAAAATGACGCTGCCCAACAATTGTTATGACTTTGCCAACCACTGTTAATCACTTATCCGAACTGTAAAAATGATTTTGCCCAACAATTGTAATGAATTTGCCAACCACTGTTAATCACTTATCCGACCTCTAAAAATGACTTTGCCCAACAATTGTAATGACTTTGCCAACCACTGTTTATCACTTATCCGACCTCTAAAAATGACTTTGCCCAACAATTGTAATGACTTTGCCAACCACTGTTAATCACTTATACGAACTCTAAAAATGACTTTGCCCAAAAATTGTAATGACTTTGCCAACTACTGTTAATCACTTCTCCGACCTCTAAAAATGACTTTGCCCAACAATTGTAATGACTTTGCCAACCACTGTCAATCACTTATCCGACCTCTAAAAATGACTTTGCCCAACAATTGTAATGACTTTGCCAACTACTGTTAATCACTTATCCGACCTCTAAAAATGACTTTGCCACTACAATTGTAATAACTTTGCCAACCACTGTTAATCACCTATCCGACCTCTAAAAATGACTTTGCCCAACAATTGTAATGAATTTCCCAACCACTGTTAATCACTTATCCGACCTCTAAAAATGACTTTGCCCAACAATTGAAATGACTTTGCCATTTGCTGTTAATCACTTATCCGACCTCTAAAAATGACTTTGCCCAACAATTGTTATGACTTTGCCAACCACTGTTGATCACTTATCCGAACTGTAAAAATGACTTTGCCCAACAATTGTAATGAATGTGCCAACCACTGTCAATCACTTATCCGACCTCTAAAAATGACTTTGCCCAACAATTGTAATGACTTTGCCAACCACTGTTTATCACTTATCCGACCTCTAAAAATGACTTTGCCCAACAATTGTAATGACTTTGCCAACTACTGTTAATCACTTATCCGACCTCTAAAAATGACTTTTCCCGACAATTGTAATGACTTTGCCAACCACTGTTAATCACCTATCCGACCTCTAACAATGACACTGCCCAACAATTGTTATGACTTGCCAACCACTGTTAATCACTTATCCGAACTATAAAGATGACTTTGCGCAACAATTGTAATGACTTTGCCAACCACTGTTAATCACTTATCCGAACTGTAAAAATGACTTTGCCCAACAATTGTAATGAATTTTCCAACCACTGTCAATCACTTATCCGACCTCTAAAAATGACTTTGCCCAACAATTGTAATGACTTTGCCAACCACTGTTTATCACTTATCCGACCTCTAAAAATGACTTTGCCCAACAATTGTAATGACTTTGCCAACCACTGTTAATCACTTATCCGAACTGTAAAAATTACTTTGCCCAACAATTGTAATGACTTTGCCAACCACTGTTAATCACTTATCCGACCTCTAAAAATGACTTTGCCCAACAATTGTAATGACTTTGCCAACCACTGTTTATCACTTATCCGACCTCTAAAAATGACCTTGCCCAACAATTGTTATGACTTTGCCAACCACTGTTGATCACTTATCCGAACTAAAAAGATGACTTTGCGCAACATTTGTAATGACTTTGCCAACCTCTGTAAATCACTTATCCGACCTCTAAAAATGACGCTGCCCAACAATTGTTATGACTTTGCCAACCACTGTTAATCACTTATCCGAACTATAAAGATGACTTTGCGCAACAATTGTAATGACTTTGCCAACCACTGTTAATCACTTATCCGAACTGTAAAAATGACTTTGCCCAACAATTGTAATGAATTTGCCAACCACTGTCAATCACTTATCCGACCTCTAAAATGACTTTGCCCAACAATTGTAATGACTTTGCCAACCACTGTTTATCACTTATCCGACCTCTAAAAATGACTTTGCCCAACAATTGTAATGACTTTGCCAACTACTGTTAATCACTTATCCGACCTCTAAAAATGACTTTGCCCAACAATTGTAATGACTTTGCCAACCACTGTTAATCACCTATCCGACCCTAAAATGACGCTGCCCAACAATTGTATGACTTGCCAACCACTGTTAATCACTTATCCGAACTGTAAAATGACTTTGCCCAACAATTGTAATGAATTTGCCAACCACTGTTAATCACTTATCCGACTCTAAAAATAACTTTGCCCAACAATTGTAATGACTTTGCCAACCACTGTTTATCACTTATCCGACCTCTAAAAATGACTTTGCCCAACAATTGTAATGACTTTGCCATTTACTGTTAATCACTTATCCGACCTCTAAAAATGACTTTGCCCAACAATTGTTATGACTTTGCCAACCACTGTGATCACTTATCCGAACTTAAAATGACTTTGCGCAATATTTGTAATGACTTTGCCAACCTCTGTAAATCACTTATCCGACCTCTAAAAATGACTTTGCCAAACAATTGTAATGTATTTGCCAACCACTGTTAATCTCTTATCCGACCTCTAAAAATGACTTTGCCCAACAATTGTTATGACTTTGCCAACCACTGTTAATCACTTATCCGAACTGTAAAAATGACTTTGCCCAACAATTGTTATGACTTTGCCAACCACTGTTAATCACTTATCCGAACTATAAAGATGACTTTGCGCAACAATTGTAATGAATTTGCCAACCACTGTTAATCACTTATCCGACCTCTAAAAATGACTTTGCCCAACAATTGTAATGACTTTGCCAACCACTGTTAATCACCTATCCGACCTCTAAAAATGACGTTGCCCAACAATTGTTATGACTTGCCAACCACTGTTAATCACTTATCCGAACTGTAAAAAACTTTGCCCAACAATTGTAATGACTTTGCCAACCACTGTTAATCACTTATCCGAACTATAAAGATGACTTTGCCCAAACATTGTAATGAGTTGCCAACCACTGTCAATCACTTATCCGACCTGTAAAAATGACTTTGCACTACAATTGTAATGACTTTGCCAACCACTGTTAATCACCTATCCGACCTCTAAAAATGACGTTGCCCAACAATTGTAATGACTTTGCCAACCACGTTTATCACTTATCCGACCTCTAAAAATGACTTGCCCAACAATTGTAATGAATACGCCAACCACTGTCAATCACTTATCCGACCTCTAAAATGACTTTGCCCAACAATTGTAATGACTTTGCCAACCACTGTTATCATTTATCCGACCTCTAAAAATGACTTTGCCCACAATTGTAATGACTTTGCCAACCACTGTTAATCACCTATCCGACCTCTAAAATGACGCCGCCCAACAATTGTATGACTTTGCCAACCACTGTTAATCACTTATCCGAACTATAAGATGACTTTGCGCAACAATTGTAATGACTTTGCCAACCACTGTTAATCACTTATCCGAACTGTAAAATGACTTTGCCCAACAATTGTAATGAATTTGCCAACCACTGTCAATCACTTATCCGACCTCTAAAAATGACTTTGCCCAACAATTGTAATGACTTTGCAACCACTGTTTATCACTTATCCGACCTCTAAAAATGACTTTGCCCAACAATTGTAATGACTTTGCCAACTACTGTTAATCACTTATCCGACCTCTAAAAATGACTTTGCCCACAATTGTAATGACTTTGCCAACCACTGTTAATCACTATCCGACCTCTAAAAATGACGCTGCCCAACAATTGTATGACTTTGCCAACCACTGTTAATCACTAATCCGACTCTAAAAATGACTTTGCCCAACAATTGTAATGAATTTGCCAACCACTGTTAATCACTTATCCGACCTCTAAAAATGACTTTGCCCAACAATTGTAATGACTTTGCCAACCACTGTTAATCACTTATCCGACCTCTAAAATGACTTTGCCCAACAATTGTATGACTTTGCAACCACTGTTATCACTTATCCGAACTATAAAATGACTTTGCCAACATTTGTAATGACTTTGCCAACCTCTGTAATCACTTATCCGACCTCTAAAAATGACTTGCCCAACAATTGTTACTTTGCCAACCACTGTTAATCACTTATCCGAACTATAAATGACTTTGCCAACAATTGTAATGACTTTGCCAACCACTGTTAATCACTTATCCGAACTGTAAAAATGACTTTGCCCAACAATTGTAATGACTTTGCCAACCACTGTAATCACTTATCCGACCTCTAAAAATGACTTTGCCCAACAATTGTAATGACTTTGCCAACCACTGTTTATCACTTATCCGACCTCTAAAAATGACTTTGCCCAACAATTGTAATGACTTTGCCAACCACTGTTAATCACATCCGACCTCTAAAAATGACTTTGCCCAACAATTGTAATGACTTTGCCAACCACTGTTAATCACTTATCCGACTCTAAAAATGACTTTGCCCAACAATTGTAATGACTTTGCCAACCACTGTTAATCACTTATCCGACCTCTAAAATGACTTTGCCCAACAATTGTAATGACTTTGCCAACCACTGTTAATCACTTATCCGACCTCTAAAAATGACTTTGCCCAACAATTGTAATGACTTTGCCAACTGTTAATCACTTATCCGACCTCTAAAAATGACTTTGCCCAACAATTGTATGACTTTGCCAACCACTGTTATCACTTATCCGACCTCTAAAATGACTTTGCCAACAATGTAATGACTTTGCCAACCACTGTTAATCACTTATCCGACCTCTAAAAATGACTTTGCCCAACATTGTAATGACTTTGCCAACCACTGTTAATCTCTTATCCGACCTCTAAAAATGACTTTGCCCAACAATTGTAATGACTTTGCCAACCACTGTTAATCACTTATCCGCTGTAAAATGACTTTGCCCAACAATTGTAATGACTTTGCCAACCACTGTTAATCACTTATCCGACCTCTAAAAATGACTTTGCCCAACAATTGTAATGACTTTGCCAACCACTGTTAATCACTTATCCGACCTCTAAAAATGACTTTGCCCAACAATTGTAATGACTTTGCCAACCACTGTTAATCACTTATCCGACCTCTAAAATGACTTTGCCCAACAATTGTAATGACTTTGCCAACCACTGTCAATCACTTATCCGACCTCTAAAAATGACTTTGCCCAACATTGTAATGACTTTGCCAACCACTGTTAATCACTTATCCGACTCTAAAAATGACTTTGCCCAACAATTGTAATGACTTTGCCAACCACTGTTAATCACTTATCCGACCTCTAAAAATGACTTTGCCCAACAATTGTAATGACTTTGCCAACCACTGTTAATCACTTATCCGACCTCTAAAAAACTTTGCCCAACAATTGTAATGACTTTGCCAACCACTGTTAATCACTTATCCGACTCTAAAAATGACTTTGCCCAACAATTGTAATGACTTTGCCAACCACTGTAATCACTTATCCGACCTCTAAAAATGACTTTGCCCAACTTGTAATGACTTTGCCAACCACTGTAATCACTTATCCGACTCTAAAAATGACTTTGCCCAACAATTGTAATGACTTTGCCAACCACTGTTAATCACTTATCCGACCTCTAAAAATGACTTTGCCCAACAATTGTAATGACTTTGCCAACCACTGAAATCACTTATCCGACCTCTAAAAATGACTTTGCCCAACATTGTAATGACTTTGCCAACCACTGTTAATCACTTATCCGACCTCTAAAAATGACTTTGCCCAACAATTGTTGACTTTGCCAACCACTGTTAATCACTTATCCGACCTCTAAAATGACTTTGCCCAACAATTGTAATGACTTTGCCAACCACTGTTAATCACTTATCCGACCTCTAAAAATGACTTTGCCCAACAATTGTTATGACTTTGCCAACCACTGTTAATCACTTATCCGAACTCTAAAATGACTTTGCCCAACAATTGTAATGACTTTGCCAACCACTGTTAATCACTTATCCGACTCTAAAATGACTTTGCCCAACAATTGTAATGACTTTGCCAACCACTGTTAATCACTTATCCGACCTCTAAAAATGACTTTGCCCAACAATTGTAATGACTTTGCCAACCACTGTAATCACTTATCCGACCTCTAAAAATGACTTTGCCCAACAATTGTAATGACTTTGCCAACCACTGTTAATCACTTATCCGACCTCTAAAAATGACTTTGCCCAACAATTGTAATGACTTTGCCAACCACTGTTAATCACTTATCCGACCTCTAAAAATGACTTTGCCCAACAATTGTAATGACTTTGCCAACCACTGTTAATCACTTATCCGACCTCTAAAAATGACTTTGCCCAACAATTGTAATGACTTTGCCAACCACTGTTAATCACTTATCCGACTCTAAAAATGACTTTGCCCAACAATTGTAAGACTTTGCCAACCACTGTTAATCACTTATCCGACTCTAAAAATGACTTTGCCCAACAATTGTAATGACTTTGCCAACCACTGTTAATCACTTATCCGACCTAAAAATGACTTTGCCCAACAATTGTAATGACTTTGCCAACCACTGTTAATCACTTATCCGACCTCTAAAAATGACTTTGCCCAACAATTGTAATGACTTTGCCAACCACTGTTAATCACTTATCCGACCTCTAAAAATGACTTTGCCCAACAATTGTATGACTTTGCCAACCACTGTTATCACTTCCGACCTCTAAAAATGACTTTGCCCAACAATTGTAATGACTTTGCCAACCACTTTAATCACTTATCCGACCTCTAAAAATGACTTTGCCCAACAATTGTAATGACTTTGCCAACCACTGTTAATCACTTATCCGACCTCTAAAATGACTTTGCCCAACAATTGTAATGACTTTGCCAACCACTGTTAATCACTTATCCGACCTCTAAAAATGACTTGCCCAACAATTGTAATGACTTTGCCAACCACTGTTAATCACTTATCCGACTCTAAAAAACTTTGCCCAACAATTGTAATGACTTTGCCAACCACTGTTAATCACTTATCCGACTCTAAAAATGACTTTGCCCAACATTGTAATGACTTTGCCAACCACTGTTAATCACTTATCCGACCTCTAAAATGACTTTGCCCAACAATTGTAATGACTTTGCCAACCACTGTTAATCACTTATCCGACCTCTAAAAGACTTTGCCCAACAATTGTAATGACTTTGCCAACCACTGTTAATCACTTATCCGACCTCTAAAAATGACTTTGCCCAACAATTGTAATGACTTTGCCAACCACTGTTAATCACTTATCCGACCTCTAAAAATGACTTTGCCCAACAATTGTAATGACTTTGCCAACCACTGTTATCACTTATCCGACCTCTAAAAATGACTTTGCCCAACAATTGTAATGACTTTGCCAACCACTGTTAATCACTTATCCGACCTCTAAAAATGACTTTGCCCAACATTGTATGACTTTGCCAACCACTGTTAATCACTTATCCGACCTCTAAAATGACTTTGCCCAACAATTGTATGACTTTGCCAACCACTGTTAATCACTTATCCGACTCTAAAATGACTTTGCCCAACAATTGTAATGACTTTGCCAACCACTGTTATCACTTATCCGACCTCTAAAAATGACTTTGCCCACAATTGTAATGACTTTGCCAACACTGTTACACCATCCGACTCTAAAAATGACTTTGCCCAACAATTGTAATGACTTTGCCAACCACTGTTAATCACTTATCCGACCTACAAAAATGACTTTGCCCAACAATTGTATGACTTTGCCAACCACTGTTATCACTTATCCGACCTCTAAAAATGACTTGCCCAACAATTGTAATGACTTTGCCAACCACTGTTAATCACTTATCCGACTCTAAAATGACTTTGCCCAACAATTGTAACTTTGCCAACCACTGTTAATCACTTATCCGACCTCTAAAAATGACTTTGCCCAACAATTGTAATGACTTTGCCAACCACTGTTAATCACTTATCCGACCTCTAAAAATGACTTTGCCCAACAATTGTAATGACTTTGCCAACCACTGTTAATCACTTATCCGACTCTAAAAATGACTTTGCCCACAATTGTAATGACTTTGCCAACCACTGTTAATCACTTTCCGACCTCTAAAAATGACTTTGCCCCAATTGTAATGACTTTGCCAACCACTGTTAATCACTTATCCGAACCTCTAAAATGACTTTGCCCAACAATTGTTAATGACTTTGCCAACCACTGTTAATCACTTATCCGACTCTAAAAATGACTTTGCCCAACAATTGTAATGACTTTGCCACACTGTAATCACTTATCCGACCTCTAAAAATGACTTTGCCCAACAATGTAATGACTTTGCCAACACTGTTATCACTTATCCGACCTCTAAAAATGACTTTGCCCACAATTGAATGACTTTGCCCAACCACTGTTAATCACTTATCCGACCTCTAAAAATGACTTTGCCCAACAATTGTAATGACTTTTGCCAACCACTGTTAATCACTTATTCCGAACTGTAAAAATGACTTTGCCCAACATTTAATGACTTTGCCAACCACTGTTATCACTTTATCCGACCTCTAAAAATGACTTTGCCCAACAATTGTATGACTTTGCCAACCCCTGTTATCACTTATCCGCCTCTAAAATGACTTTGCCCAACAATTGTATGACTTGCCAACCACTGTTAATCACTTATCCGACCTCTAAAAATGACTTTGCCCAACATTGTAATGACTTTGCCACCACTGTCAATCACTTATCCGACCTCTAAAAATGACTTTGCCCAACAATTGTAATGACTTTGCCAACCACTGTCAATCACTTATCCGACCTCTAAAATGACTTTGCCCAACAATTGTA
>JAILYF010000315.1:0-32957 GCA_025491095.1 Brachionus asplanchnoidis | reverse complement strand
ATTTTTTTGCTTTCAAATTTAATGATAATTTATTTCATTGGGGTAAATGGGTAATTATTAATTATAATTAAGTTTAGTGTTTTTCAATGATAATAAGTGTCCCAATGGTTTTGCATAGGTATTAATTTCAAAATTTTAAAAAATTAAAAAATTTAAAAAATTTAAAAATTCAAAAATTTAAAAATTCAAAAATTTAAAAATTCAAAATTTAAAAATTCAAAAATTTAAAATTCAAAAATTTAAAATTCAAAAATTTAAAAATTTAAAAATTCAAAAATTTAAAAATTCAAAATTTAAAAATTCAAAAATTTCAAAAAAAAATTTAAAAATTCAAAAATTTTAAAATTCAAAAATTTAAAAAATTTAAAAATTAAAAATTCAAAAATTTAAAAATTCAAAAATTTAAATATTCAAAAATTTAAAATTCAAAATTTAAAAATTTTAAAATTAAAAATTCAAAAAATTCAAAAATTTAAAAATTCAAAAATTTAAAAATTAAAAATTTAAAAATTTAAAAATTCAAAAATTTAAAAATCAAAAATTTTAAAAATTTCCAAATATTTTCTGAGTAAAATTTTATGAGGAATTCAAAATTGAGTCAAAACTTAAAAAATTTGCTTTATTAAAACGATATAATTTTAATTCAAAATGGAAAAAAATCATGAAAAATTCTGAAAAAATTATGACTAAGAAAATTTTTTTCGCATATTTTTTGTATATTTATTAATTAATTTTATTTGTATGGACCATAAAAAATGGGTAAAATGCTTAGAAATATTTTTTCCAGATTTTTGAATATTTTGATGAGTATTTTAGTGTAACTGGACCCTAAAAATTGTAAAAAAAAATCATGACAATTTTGAAAAAATTACTGAGATAGAGAGAAGAAATTTTTATGTATTTTAAATATCTAAATGGTCATTTTAATGTAATTTGACTCTAAAAAATGGGGAAAAAATTATGAAAAATTTTGAAAAATTATTGGGGCTTTGAAAAATTTGTTTTTTAAATATTTTTAAGGAATTTAAATGTTGGAGTCTAACAAATTTATTAAAATCATGAAATATTTTTCTTAATTTTATGGAATATTCTAATATTTTAATTATTTGGAGACAAAAAAATAGATAAAAATCCAGAAAAAATTATTTTAATAGAAATATAACTTGAAATAGTTATCATTAAATTATCTTAGAGCCCTGCGAATCGCCTATTTCTCGGTTGCTTGTGAAATTAATAACATTGCGATAAATACAATTAATTTTTTTTTGGATCAAATACATGGTATCAATCCGATTAATTGTATAAAATAAATAGAATGACAAATTTAATAAAATTCGGATCTATGGGTAAATATTAATTGTATCTGTTCAGATGCTTTTAAATTCTTTCAAATGCCGTAATGGATTTATTAAGGCTTTGAAATTTTAAATTATTTTTCATTTTAAAATTTAAATAAATTAAAAGTATAAAAATTCAGGAATTCAAAAAATTAAAATTTAAAAATTCGAAATATTATTCTGAGATGAATTTATGAGGATTTCAAAATTGAGTCAAATAAATAAAATGTGCTTAATTAAGTGTGTTTAAATGGGGAAGAGGGTCAAGAAGGTGTACACAAGGGCTAGGGAGCACTAAAAATCGCCAGATTTTATCGAAAAATTTGCTTTTTGACGATGGCACATTTTGTTTACCATGAAAGGATGATGTTTACCTTGACACATTGATGCTAGTCCCTTATATAAAATACGCTCTCTGTGTCGATTTGAGTGTCCGATTTTTTGGACCGACTGGAGCGTCGCACAGACTCGGGCGATGGCGCGTTGGATAGCCAATCAAAAATTAGGGGTAACACCGTTGGCCTTTTTTCCAATTTTTTGCCAAAACCACCTTTTTTTCCAGAAATAAACTTTTGGCAAAATTTCAAAAAGGTGTTCTTTGGACTTTTTATACATTTTGGATTCCTCACGCCGAGCTCATTCCGAATCTGTATCCACTTTTTCAAAAATAAAAATTTTTCGACCCAAAATGACCAAAATCCATTTTGACACTCGGAGGGTTGCTCGACGAAATGACAGCCCGGGGTCTATTTTTGACCCCCCCAACCAAGTATATTTTTGGATAGAGCAACTCTGTGGGACGACCGAAAAAATAGGACGAGACCTGTGCCGGTCACCGTTCGCCCGCAATTCACCAATTACCAAAATTCCTTACCCCCCGTCCCACGCCCACCTCCTTTTGCTCACATGGTTCAAAGTAAATTTTTTGGGTTCAAATGACAAGCTGATTCCAAAAATATGCCATAGAAGATTCTGGGACCAACTTGGCATTAGTTAGCAACTTCCATTATTTTTACCACCAATTTTCGGTGGTATTGCCAAATTGCCATGGACCCCGACCATACTTTTTTTGTTCGGCACACCGTTACGTGCGTCCTGATGAGACGAACATTTTAAAAATTCAAGTCACTCTGAATTATTTTCACAGCGGAAGTTATTCCCAAAATACTGACCCATTTTTGGTGCAAACTTTTGTTAAGTTTATTTTACAATTCGACCGAAATTGCTTTTGCCCATACATTTCAATGCATATAATCATTTTCAATGGACTCAATTGAATTAGCCATGTTAGCATGGTGAATGGACTTTTTCATGGGGGTCTATGGGGGAAATTTCAAATTGCATGGTGGTCAATGCAAATTTTTTTTTGCTGCATACCATCCATGGTACCAATGTAAATATTTTTTTTTGCCTTCAAACTAATGGGAAATATTATTTTAATAGGGTAAATGGGGGAAATTTTATATATAATCAAGCTTAATGGTATTTAATGAATACATGTTTTGAATACCGCAATGGTTTTAAATTGATTTTAATATTCAAAAATTTCAAAAATTTAAAAATTTAAAATTTAAAATTCAAAAATTCAAAAATTTAAAAATTCAAAAATTAAAAAATTAAAAAATTAAAAAATTTAAAAATTCAAAAATTTAAAAATCCAAAAATTTAAAAATTCAAAAAATAAAAAATCCAAAATTTAAAAATTCAAAAATTCAAAAATTCAAAATTTAAAAATTCAAAAATTCAAAATTCAAAAATTTAAAAATTCAAAAATTCAAAATTTAAAAATTCAAAATTCCAAAAATTCAAAATTAAAAAATTCAAAATTCCAAAAATTCAAAAATTTAAAAGTCCAAAAATTTAAAAATTCAAAAATTAAAAAATCCAAAAATTTAAAAATTCAAAAATTAAAAAATTCAAAATTCCAAAAATTCAAAAATTTAAAAGTCCAAAAATTTAAAAATTCAAAAATTAAAAAATCCAAAAATTAAAAAATTCAAAATTCCAAAAATTCAAAAATTTAAAAGTCCAAAAATTTAAAAATTCAAAAATTAAAAAATCCAAAAATTTAAAAATTTAAAAATCAAAAATTCAAAAATTTAAAAATTTAAAAATCAAAAATTTTAAAAATTTCCAAATATTTTTCTGAGTAAAATTTAATAAGGATTCCAAAATTGAGTCAAAAATTTTAAAATTTGCTTTATTAAATTGCTATAAATTTTTTATTCAAATTGAAAAAATCATGAAAAATTCTTAAAAAAGTATTCGAGTTGGATAAATTTTTCGCAGATTTTTTGTTTATATTAATTAATTTTATTTGTTTGGACCCTTAAAATGGGTAAAAATCCTTAAAAATTCTGATTTAGATTTTTGACTTAAAAAATTATTTCCAGATTTTTGTTTATTTTGATGAGTATTTTAGCTTAACTGGACCCTAAAAAATTAAAAAAAAAATTACTTAGACAGAGAAGAAATTTTGTTTCTTTTTAAATATCCAAATGGACATTTAAAAGTAATCGGCCTCTAAAAATTGGGAAAAAATTATGAAAAATTTTGAAAAAATTATGAAAAATTTTGAAAAAATTATTGGGTCATAGAAAAATTTAATTTTTTCTATTTTTGTAAGGAATTTAAATTTGTAGTCTAACAATTTTATAAAATCATGAATTATTAATCTTAGTTTTATTGAAAATTTTAATGCCTTTTTATGTATTAGGAGCAAAAAATATAGATAAAAATCCAGAAAAAATTATTTTTAATAGAAATATAACTTGAAATAGTTATCATTAAATTATCTTAGTGAGCCCTGCGAATCGCCTATTTCTCGGTTGCTATTTGTGAAATTAATAAACATTGCGATAAATACAAATTAATTTTTTTGTTGGATCAAATACATGGTATCAATCCGATTAGTTGTATAAAATAAATAGAATGAAAAATTTAATAAAATTCGGATCTATGGGTAAATATTTAATTGTATCTGTTCAGATGCTTTTAAATTCTTTCAAATGCCGTAAGGATATTAAGGCTTTGAAAATTTAAATTATTTTTCATTTTAAAATTTAAAATAAATTAAAAAGTAAAAAATTCAGGAATTCAAAAAATTAAAATTTAAAAATTCGAAATATTATTCTGAGATGAATTTATGAGGATTTCAAAAATTGAGTCAAATAAATAAAAATGTGCTTAATTAAGTGTGTTTAAATGGGGAAGAGGGTCAAGAAGGGGTACACAAAGGGCTAGGGAGCACTAAAAATCGCCAGATTTTATCGAAAATTTGCTTTTTGACGATGGCACATTTTGTTTACCATGAAAGGATGATGTTTACCTTGACACATTCATGCCCAAAGTGCTCAAGCTCGGACATTACGTGATACCAAGTTATTTGTAATCGACGAGTGTTCAATGATATCTCGAGCAATGCTGGAGTGTATCGACAGGCTGCTGAGAGATTTAATGCAGAAGCCGAGAGTACCCTTTGGCGGTAAAGTGATGTTGCTCACTGGTGACTTTAGACAATGTGCTCCTGTGTCAACTAATGAGAATCTTGAATCCAGTATTTCATGAGCATCAAAAAGTCCGGTCTGTGGCATCATTTTGAGTCGATGGCTTTGCGGGAAAACTTGCGCGCAGGACCAAACGAGAATCAATTCAAGGAGTGGCTAATGGAAGTTGGCGATGGTAGAAGCCGAATATATGATGGCAACAATTTGGTTCGATTACCAAGTGATGTTATCTGTGTTGGTAATATTGTCGACGAAGTGTTTGGTGTTGGTGAGTTGAATATGGACGCAAATAATCGTCTCAACAACGCTATTTATGTCCGACCAATGCTGACTCGATGGAATCAATGAAGTGGTTCTTGAACGACTGCCTTCGGAAATAGGGAATATCTTGGTTTAACGCAAATATTACACCGAGAGACCGGACTTGTTGATGACAATTCGGAGTTTCCTATTGAGAATGCTTTCGCAATGACACCTCAGGGTTTTCCACCGCATGTTCTCAATGTAAAAGTTGGAGCAATTGTCATGATGCAGAAAAATTGGTCGGTTTCCGAGGGCATATGCAATGGCACCAGATTAATTGTTGTCGAATGCAACACCAATTCTATCAAGTGCGTTGTAATGGAAGGCCCCACTCAAGGACTTGAATATCTTTATTTCCGAAGTGAGTTTCGGTCAAAAGACGATGAGCCGGGAGTTCGAATCAGACGAATTCAATTTCCATTTCGACTGGCTTTTGCAATGACTATTAACAAGTCGCAAGGCCAAACATTTAATTCGATTGGTCTATTGCTGCGACGACCTTTTTTAATCATGGCCAGTTGTATGTGGCTGCATCAAGGGTGCGCAATTTCGGATCATTGCGAGTACTTGTTGATACACACATGCATGGTACGTTTAGACAAGGACGTCTGCCCGGTTATGTTCCTGATGGCGAAATGTACACCAAGAACATTGTATTTAGAGAGCTTTTGGAATAAACTTTGTGTTTTTTATGTATATATATTTTTTTTTTCAATAAAAAATTTTAAACTATTCAATTCTTTCATTTAATAAGGATAATTAAGGGCTGTTTGTCACTTTAATTAATACTAAAGGGTATTTGTCCACATTAGATGGGTATTTACTTCCTTTAAACCATTTGACTTGAGTTTTAAAATATTTTAGAATAGAATTAAATTAAATAAAGGAAGTGAGAGTCAATGTTGGGGTCGAGGAGGCTAGGGAGCACTAAAAATCGCCAGATTTTATTGAAAAATTGCTTTTTGACGATGGCACATTTGACGAGGCACATTAGACGATGACACATGTGTTTACCGTTATACGATGATGCTAGTCCCTTAATATAAATACGCTCTCTGTGTTGATTTGATGCCGAATTTTTGGACCGACTCGAACGTCGCACAGACTCGGGCGATGGCGCGTTGGATAGCCAATCAAAATTAGGACTCACACCGTTGGCCTTTTTTCCAATTTTTGCCAAAACCACCTTTTTTCCAGAAATATACTTTTGGCCAATTTTCAACTTGCTGCTACTTGCACATTAGGCACATTTTTGGATTCCTCACGCCGAGCTCATTCCGAATCTGTATCCACTTTTTTTTTCCGGAAATTTTTTCGACCAAAATGACCAAAATACCATTTTGACACTCGGAGGGTTGCTCGACGAAATGACAGCCCGGGGTCTATTTTTGACCCCCCCAACCAAGTATATTTTTGGATAGAGCAACTCTGTGGGACGACCGAAAAAATAGGACGAGACCTGTGCCGGTCACCGTTCGCCCGCAATTCACCAATTACCAAAATTCCTTACCACCCGTCCCACGCCCACCTTCCAATGCTCACATGGTCAAAGTAAATTTTTTGGGTTCAAAATGACGAGCTGTTTCCAAAAATATGCCATATAGCTTCTGGGACCCTTGGCATTAGCTAGCCACTTCCATTATTTTTACCACCAATTTTCGGTGGTATTTGCCAAATTGCCATGGACCCCGACCATACTTTTTTTGTCGGCACACCGTTACGTGCGTCCTGTTTAGACGAACATTTTAAAAATCAAGTCACCTGAATATTTTCCCAGCGGAAGTTATTCCAAAATACTGACCCATTTTGGTGCAAACTTTTGTTAAGTTTATTTTACAATTCGACCGAAATTGCTTTTGCCCATACATTTCAATGCATATAATCATTTTCAATGGACTCAATTGAATTAGCCATAGTGAATGGACTTTATCATGGGGGTCTATGGGGAAAATTCTAATTGCATGGAAACCAATGCAAATTTTTTTTAGCTGCATACCATGCATGGTTCCAATGCAAATATTTTTCTGCTATCAAATTTAAAGGGAAATTTTATTTTCAATTGACTCATTAGGGAAATTTAATTACTAATTGCTTAATGGTATTTAATGATTACAAGAGCCGCAATGGTTTTAAATTGATTTAAAAATTTCAAAAATTTAAAAAATTTAAAAATTTTAAAAATTTTTAAAATTTCAAAAAATTTTAAAAATTTCAAAAATTCAAAAATTTAAAAATTTAAAATTTAAAAATTCAAAAATTTAAAAATTCAAAAATTTAAAATTCAAAAATTTAAAGATTCAAAAATTCAAAATTTAAAAATTTAAAATTTAAAAATTTAAAATTCAAAAATTCAAAAAATTTAAAAATTTAAAAAATTAAATTAAAAAAAAAAAAAATATTTTTCTGTCCCAAATTTTATAGGGAATCCAAAATTGAGTCAAAAATATTAAAATTTGCTTAATTTTAAAATTTTTTTTTCACATAGGGATCGATCCCTCAACCTCATGATTAATATACTACACTATCCACTGCGCCATCTGAGCTTTTGTTAAATAATTATTTTTTTTATTTATATAATTTCGATTTTCAAAAATTTTAAAAATTAGCCGTTTTGCAAGTTGAAAATGTGCTTTAATGTTTTGGTGTCGACAATTCTTAGCCACTTTATGACTTCTGTCATAGCCGCCGCCTCGAATTAAAAAAAAATTAATTCATTTTATTTGAATGTGTCGACATGCCAGACCATTAAATTTTAAAAAAACCCAAAAAAAAAAAAAAAAAAAACTTCTCTAATTTTTGCGGTGTCGTTGATGCCAAAAAACTTAATTATTCTATCCTAAGCCGCCTTAAAAAAAAATAAAAGATTATTGCTTTTATTATAAAATACGCTCTCTGTGTTGATTTGAATGCCCGATTTTTTGGACCGACTGGAGCGTCGCCTGACCACGGGCGATAGCGCGTTGGTAGATAATCAAAAAGAGGACTCACACCGTTGGTTTGCCCTTTTTCCAATTTTTTGCCAAAACCACCTTTTTTTCCAGAAAAATACTTTTGGTCAATTTTCTTGCTGCTACTTGCACATTAGGCACATTTTGGATTCCTCAACGCCCAGCTGATTCCGATCTGTATCCACTTTTTTTTTTCCGGAAATTTTTTCGACCCAAAATGACCAAAATACCATTTGACACTCGGAGGGTTGCTCGACGAAATGACAGCCCGGGGTCTATTTTTGACCCCCCCAACCAAGTATATTTTTGGATAGAGCAACTCTGTGGGACGACCGAAAAAATAGGACGAGACCTGTGCCGGTCACCGTTCGCCCGCAATTCACAATTACCAATTCCTTACCACCCGTCCCACGCCCACCTTCCAATGCTGACATGGTCAAAAGTAAATTTTTGGGTTCAAAATGACGAGCTGTTTCCAAAAATATGCCATATTAGCTTCTGGGACCAACTTGGCAAAGTTATGCCACTTCCATTATTTTTACCACCAATTTTCGGTGGTATTTGCCAATTGCCATGGACCCCGACCATACTTTTTTTTGTCGGCACACCGTTACGTGCGTCCTGATGAGACGAACATTTTAAAAATTCAAGTCACTCTCAATTATTTTCACAGCGGAAGTTATTCCCAAAATACTGACCCATTTTTGGTGCAAACTTTTGTTAAGTTTATTTTACAATTCGACCGAAATTGCTTTTGCCCATACATTCAATGCATAATCATTTTCAATGGACTCAATTGATTAGCCATAGTTAGCATGGTGAATGGACTTTTTCATGGGGTCTATGGGGGAATTTCTAATTGCATGGAGACCAATGCAAATTTTTTTTGCTGCATCTCATGCATGGTTCCAATGAAAAATTTTTTTTTGCTGCATACCAGCATGGTTCCAATGCAAATATTTTTTTGCTATCAATTTAAAGGGAAATTTTATTTCAAATGGGTCATTAGGGAAATTTAATTACTAATAAGGTAAGGTATTTAATGATTACAAGAGCCGCAATGGTTTTAAATTGATTTAAAAATTTCAAAAATTTAAAAATTTCAAAATTTAAAAAATTTAAAAATTTTAAATTTTAAAATTCAAAAATTTAAAAATTCAAAAATTTAAAAATTCAAAAATTTAAAAATTCAAAATTTAAAAATTCAAAAATTTAAATTCAAAAATTTAAAAATTAAAAATTTAAAAATTCAAAAATTTAAATATTCAAAAATTCAAAAATTCAAAAATTTAAAAATTTAAAATTAAAATATTCAAAATTCAAAAATTCAAAAATTTAAAAATTCAAAAATTTAAAAATTAAAAAATTTAAAAATTTAAAAATTCAAAAATTTAAAAATCAAAAATTTTAAAAATTTCCAAATTTTTTCTGAGTAAAATTTTATGAGGAATTCAAAAATTGAGTCAAAACTTAAAAAATTTGCTTATTAAAACGATATAATTTTTAATTCAAAATGGAAAAAAATCATGAAAAATTCTGAAAAATTATTTGACTAAGAAAATTTTTTCGCATATTTTTTGTATATTTATTAATTAATTTTATTTGTATGGACCATAAAAAATGGGTAAAAGCTTAGAAATATTTTTCCAGATTTTTGAATATTTTGATAAGTATTTTAGTGTAACTGGACCCTAAAAAATGTAAAAAAAATCATGACAATTTTGAAAAATTACTGAGATAGAGAAGAAATTTTTATGTATTTTTAAATATCTAAATGGTCATTTAATGTAATTAGACTCTAAAAATGGGAAAAAATTATGAAAAATTTTGAAAAATTATCGGGGCTTTGAAAAATTTATTTTTTAAATATTTTTTTAAGGAATTTAAATGTTTGGAGTCTAACAAATTAAAATCATGAAATATTCCTCATCGATTACGATATTTGTTTTCCAAATATTGTACCACACAATCCAGTGCGGCCAAATGCATTGGAATTGTGGCTCGAATTTCGCGATTCGTTGAGTGATGACTACTTGCCTTTAGATGACGATACACGTTATGCCAGAGCACTTGGTCACATTAGATTCCTGCTTGCAACTCACGACAAAACTATGCAAGATTACAATTTGCCTGAACCAGACGCCAGGGGTCTTGAATGGAATCATCGTGGCATACCCAGTCATATTAACAATATGACTTCAGCCCAGCATGCACTCGAGGTTAATCGATTGATACCAACACTCAATAATCGACAAAAATTAGCATTTGATCGAATTTTGGATGCTGTCAATGACAACAATGTTAATTCGGCCAAATGTTTCTTTTTGGATGGACCTGGTGGAACTGGAAAGACCTACCTTATTAACTTGCTTTACCATAAGATGATGGAACTCAATTATGTTTATGTTCCAACAGCTTTTACTGGTATTGCAGCTGCGCTATTAAAAGGTGGTGGTCAAACGATGCATTCGCGTTTTCGGATCCCAATTCCAACTGACGCCAATTCAACCAGCGAATTCATGCCCAAAGTGTTCAAGCTCGGACATTACAGATACCAAGTTATTTGTTATCGACGAGTGTTCAATGATATCTCGAGCAATGCTGGAGTGTATTGACAGGCTGCTGAGAGATTTAATGCAGAAGCCGAGAGTACCCTTTGGCGGTAAAGTGATGTTGCTCACTGGTGACTTTAGACAATGTGCTCCTGTGTCAACTAATGAGAATCTGGAATCCAGTATTCTCATGAGCATCAAAAGTCCGGTCTGTGGCATCATTTTGAGTCGATGGCTTTGCGGGAAAACTTGCGCGCAGGACCAAACGAGAATCAATTCAAGGAGTGGCTAATGGAAGTTGGCGATGGTAGAAGCCGAATATATGATGGCAACAATTTGGTTCGATTACCAAGTGATGTTATTTGTGTTGGTAATATTGTCGACGAAGTGTTTGGTGTTGGTGAGTTGAATATGGATGCAAATAACCGTCTCAAAACGCTATTTTATGTCCGACAAATGCTGATTCGATGGAAATCAACGAAGTGGTTCTTGAACGACTGCCTTCGGAAAACAGGGAATATCTTGGTGTAACGCAAATATTACACCGAGAGACCGGACTTGTTGATGACAATTCGGAGTTTCCTATTGAGAATGCATTCGCAATGACACCTCAGGGTTTTCCACCGCATGTTCTCAATGTAAAAGTTGGATCAATTGTCATGATGCAGAAAAATTGGTCGGTTGCCGAAGGCATTTGCAATGGCACTAGATTAATTGTTGTCGAATGCAACACAATTCTATCAAGTGTGTTGTAATGGAAGGCCCCATCAAGGACTTGAATATCTATTTCCGAAGTGAGTTTCGGTCAAAAGACGATGAGCCGGGAGTTCGAATCAGACGAATTCAATTTCCATTTCGACTGGCTTTTGCAATGACTATTAACAAGTCGCAAGGCCAAACATTTAATTCGATTGGTCTATTGCTGCGTCGACCTGTTTTTAATCATGGCCAGTTGTATGTGGCTGCATCAAGGGTGCGCAATTTCGGATCATTGCGAGTACTTGTTGATACGCACATGCATGGTACGTTTAGACAAGGACGTTTGCCGGTTATGTTCCTGATGGCGAAATGTACACCAAGAACATTGTATTTAGAGAGCTTTTGGAATAAACTTTGTGTTTTTTATGTATATTATTTTTTTTTTTCAATAAAAAATTTTAACCAATTCAATTTTTTATTTAATAAAGATAATTAAGGGCTGTTTGTCACTTTCATTTATACTAAAGGGTATTTGTCCACATTAGATGGGCATTTACTTCCTTTAAACCATTTGACTTGAGTTTAAAATATTTAGAATAGAATTAAATTAAATAAAGGAAGTGAGAGTCAATGTTGGGGTCGAGGAGGGCTAGGGAGCACTAAAAATCGCCAGATTTATTGAAAAATTGGCTTTTTGACGATGGCACATTTGACGATGGCACATTAGACGATGAACATTGTTTACCGTTATACGATGATGCTAGTCCCTTAATATAAAATACGCTCTCTGTGTCGATTTGAGTGTCCGAATTTTTTGGACCGACTGGAGCGTCGCACAGACTCGGGCGATGGCGCGTTGGATAGCCAATCAAAATTAGGGGTAACACCGTTGGCCTTTTTTCCAATTTTTTGCCAAAACCACCTTTTTTTCCAGAAATAAACTTTTGGCAAAATTTCAAAAAGGTGTTCTTTGGACTTTTATACATTTTTGGATTCCTCACGCCGAGCTGATTCCGAATCTGTATCCACTTTTTTTTTCCGGAAATTTTTCGACCCAAAATGACCAAAATACCATTTTGACACTCGGAGGGTTGCTCGACGAAATGACAGCCCGGGGTCTATTTTTGACCCCCCCAACCAAGTATATTTTGGATAGAGCAACTCTGTGGGACGACCGAAAAAATAGGACGAGACCTGTGCCAGTCACCGTTCGCCCGCAATTCACCAATTACCAAAATTCCTTACCACCCGTCCCACGCCCACCTCCTTTTGCTCACATGGTCAAAAGTAAATTATTTGGGTTCAAAATGACGAGCTGATTCCAAAAATATGCCATAGAAGATTCTGGGACCAACTTGGCATTAGTTATGCAACTTCCATTATTTTTTCCACCAATTTTCGGTGGTATTTGCCAAATTGCCATGGACCCCGACCATACTTTTTTTTGTTCGGCACACCGTTACGTGCGTCTTAGACGAACATTTTAAAAACAAGTCACCCTGAATTATTTTCCAGCGGAAGTTATTCCAAAATACTGACCCATTTTTGGTGCAAACTTTTGTTAAGTTTATTTTACAATTTGACCGAAATTGCTTTTGCCCATACATTTCAATGCATATAAGCTTTTTCAATGGACTCAATTGATTTAGCCATAGTAAGCATGGTGAATGGACTTTTCATGGGGGTCTATGGGGGAAATTTTAAATTGCATGGAGACCATTGCAAATTTTTTCTTGCTATATACCATGCATGGTACCATTGCAAATTTTTTTTTGCTGCATACCATGCATGGTAACAATTCAAATTTTTTTTTGCTATCAAATATAATGGTTATTTATTTTTCATTGGGGGTCAATGGGGAAAAATTAATTATTATTAAGTTTGATAGCATTTAATGTTTACAAGTGCCGCAATGGTTTTCAATGTGTTTTAAAATTTCAAAATTTCAAAAAATTTAAAAATTTAAAAATTTAAAATTTAAAATTCAAAAATTTAAAAATTCAAAAATTTAAAAATTCAAAAATTCAAAATTTAAAAATTCAAAATTTCAAAAATAAAAAAATTCTAAAATTTAAAAATTCAAAAATTTAAAATTCAAAAATTCAAAAATATAAAAATTTAAAATTTAAAAAATTTAAAAATCAAAAATTTAAAAATTTCCAAATATTTTCTGAGTTAAATTTTATGAGGAATTCAAAAATTGAGTCAAAAATTAAAAAATTTGCTTTATTAAAACGATATATTTTCTAATTCAGAATTGAAAAATATCATGAAAAATTCTGAAAAAATTATTTGACTAAGAAAAATTTTTTTGCATATTTTTGTATATTTATTAATTAATTTTATCTGTTTGGACCCTAAAAATGGGTAAAAATGCTTAGAAATATTTTTTCCAGATTTTTGAATATTTTGATGAGTATTTTAGTGTAACTGGACCCTAAAAAATGTAAAAAAAATCATGAAAATTTTGAAAAAATTACTGAGACAGAGTAGAAATTTTTATGTTTTTAAATATCTAAATAGGCATTTTAATGTAATTGGACTCTAAAAAATGGAAAATTTTGAAATATTATTGGGGCTTTGAAAAATTTAATTTCTAAATAAATTTTAAGGAATTTAATTGTTTGGAGTCTAACGAATTTATAAAAATCATGAAATATTTTTCTTAATTTTATGGAATATTCTAATGATTATTTAAATGTATTTGGAGACAAAAAAAATAGATAAAAATCCAGAAAAAAATTTTTAATAGAAATATAACTTGAAATAGTTATCATTAAATTATCTTAGTGAGCCCTGAGAATTGGCTATTTCACGGGTGCTATTTGTGAAATTAATAATAAAATTGCGATAAATACAAATTAATTTTTTTGTTGGATCAAATTCATGCTTTCAATCCGATTAATTGTATAAAATAAATTGAATGAAAATTTAATAAAAATTCGGATCTTTGGGTTAATATTTAATTGTTAATATTTAATAATTTATTTTTTAAAGAATTTAAATGTTGGAGTCTAACAAATTTATAAAAATCATGAGAAATTTTTTTAAGCTTATGGACTATTCTAATGCCTATTTTAATGTATTTGGAGCCAAAAAAATAAATAAAAATCCGGAAAAAATTTTTTAATAGAAATATAACTTGAAATAGTTATCATTAAATTATCTTAGTGAGCCCTGAGAATTGGCTATTTAATGGGTGCTATTTGTGAAATTAATAATAACATTGCGACAAATACAAATTAATTTTTTTGTTGGATCAAATACATGGTATCAATGAAATTAATTGCATTTATTGTTTTTTTAATGAAAAATTTAATAAAATTCGGATCTTTGTGTAAATATTTAATTGAATTTGTTCAAATGCTTTTAAATTCATTCAAATGCCGCAATGGTTTTTTTAAGTCTTTGAAATTTTAAATTATTTATATAAATTAATTTATTAATTAATTAAATAATATTAAATAATAATAAAAATAAAAAAAATATTTTAATTTGAGACTATTTTCCTGAGTAGAATTTAAGAGGATTTCAAAATTTGAGTCAAATAAATAAAAATGTGCTTATTTAAGTGTGATTAGATGGGGGAGAGGGTCAAGAAGGGGTACACAAAGGGCTAGGGAGCACTAAAAATCGCCAGATTTTATCGAAAATTTGCTTTTTGACGATGGCACATTTTGTTTACCATGAAAGGATGATGTTACCTTGACACATTGATGCTAGTCCCTTAATATAAAATACGCTCTCGTGTTGATTTGATGTCCGAATTTTTTGGACCGACTGGAGCGTCGCACAGACTCGGGCGATGGCGCGTTGGATAGCCAATCAAAAATTAGGGGTAACACCGTTGGCCTTTTTTCCAATTTTTTGCCAAAACCACCTTTTTTTCCAGAAATAAACTTTTGGCAAAATTTCAAAAAGGTGTTCTTTGGACTTTTTATACATTTTTGGATTCCTCACGCCGAGCTGATTCCGAATCTGTATCCACTTTTTTTTCAAATTTTTCGACCCAAAATGACCAAAATACCATTTTGACACTCGGAGGGTTGCTCGACGAAATGACAGCCCGGGGTCTATTTTTGACCCCCCCAACCAAGTATATTTTTGGATAGAGCAACTCTGTGGGACGACCGAAAAAATAGGACGAGACCTGTGCCGGTCACCGTTCGCCCGCAATTCACCAATTACCAAAATTCCTTACCACCCGTCCCACGCCCACCTCCTTTTGCTCACATGGTCAAAGTAAATTTTTTGGGTTCAAAATGACGAGCTGATTCCAAAAATATGCCATAGAAGATTCTGGGACCAACTTGGCATTAGTTATGCAACTTCCATTATTTTTACCACCAATTTTCGGTGGTATTTGCCAAATTGCCATGGACCCCGACCATACTTTTTTTTGTTCGGCACACCGTTACGTGCGTCTGATGAGACAACATTTTAAAAATTCAAGTCACCCTGAATTATTTTCCCAGCGGAAGTTATTCCAAAATACTGACCCATTTTTGGTGCAAACTTTTGTTAAGTTTATTTTACAATTCGACCAAATTGCTTTTGCCCATACATTTCAATGCATATAAGCTTATTCAATGGACTCAATTGATTTACCCATAGTGAATGGTCTTTTTCATGGGGGTCTATGGGGAAAATTTCTAATTGCATGGAAACCAATGCAAATTTTTTTTTGCTGCATACCATGCATGGTTCCAATGCAAATATTTTTTTGCTATCAAATTAATTGGTAATTCTTTTTTCCTTGGGGTAAATGGGTTATAATTAATTATTATTAAGTTTAATGTTTTCAAATGATTATAAGTGTAGCTATGGTTTTGAATGGGTTTTAAAATTTCAAAAATTTTAAAAATTTCAAAAAATTTCAAAAATTTAAAAATTCAAAAATTTAAAAATTCAAAAATTCAAAATTTCAAAATTCAAAAATTTAAAAATTCAAAAATTTAAAAATTCAAAAATTTAAAAATTCAAAAATTCAAAAATTTAAAAATTCAAAAATTCAAAAATTTCAAAATTCAAAAATTTAAAAATTCAAAAATTTAAAAATTCAAAAATTTAAAAATTCAAAAATTTAAAAATTCAAAAATTTAAAACTTCAAAAATTTAAAAATTCAAAATTTTAAAAATTCAAAAATTTAAAAATTCAAAAATTTAAAAATTCAAAAATTCAAAAATTTAAAAATACAAAAATTTTAAAAATCAAAAATTTTAAAAATTTCCAAATATTTTTCGGAGTAAAATTTTATAAGGATTTCAAAATTTGAGTCAAAAATTTAAAAATTTGCTTTATTAAAAAATATAATTTTTTTATTCAAAATGGAAAAAAATCATGAAAAATTCTGAAAAAATTATTTGACTTTGGAAATTTTTCGCTAATTTTTCGTTATTTATTAATTATTTTATTTGTTTGGACCCTATAAAATGGGAAAAATCCTTAAAATTCTGATTTAGGTTATTTACTTAGAAATATTTTTTCGAGATATTTGAATATTTTGATGAGTAATTTATTGTAATGTGACCCTAAAAAATGTAAAAAAATCATGAAAATTTTGAAAAAATTACTGAGACAAAGAAGAAATTTTGCATCTTTTTAATATCTAAATATACATTTTAATGTAATTGGACTCTAAAATATGGGAAAAAATTATGAAAATTATTGGGACTTAGAAAATTTAAATCATTAAATATTTTTTAAGGAATTTTAATGTTTGGAGTCTAACAAATTTACAAAAATCAAGGAAAATTTTTCTTAGTTTTATGGAATATTCAAATGCCTATTTAAATGTATTTGGAGCCAAAAAAATAGATAAAATTCCAGAAAAAATTATTTTAAATAGAAATATAACTTGAAATAGAAATCATTAAATTATCTTAGTCAGCCCTGCGAATTGGCTATTTAATGTGTGCTATTTGTGAAATTAATAATAACATTGCGAAAAATGCAAATTAATTAATTTGTTGGATCAAATACATGGTATCAATGTAATTAATTGCATTTGCCGTTTTATTTAATATTAAATTTAATAAAATTCGGATCTTTGGGTATATATTAATTAAATGTTTGGAGTCTAACAAATTTATAAAAATCATAAAATATTTTTCTTAATTTTATGGAATATTATAATGATTATTTAAATGTATTTGGAGCCAAAAAAATAGATAAAAATCCAGAAAAAATTATTTTTAATAGAAATATAACTTGAAATAGTTATCATTAAATTATCTTAGTGAGCCCTGCGAATTGCCTATTTCTCGGGTGCTATTTGTGAAATTAATAATAACATTGCGACAATACAAATTAATTTTTTTGTTGGATCAAATACATGGTATCAATGAAATTAATTGCATTTATTGTTTTTTTTAATGAAAAATTTAATAAAATTCGGATCTTTGTGTAAATATTTAATTGAATTTGTTCAAATGCTTTTAAATTCATTCAAATGCCGCAATGGTTTTTTTAAGTCTTTGAAATTTTAAATTATTTATATAAATTAATTTATTAATTAATTAAATAATATTAAATAATAATAAAAATAAAAAAAAATATTTTAATTTGAGACTATTTTCCTGAGTAGAATTTAAGGATTTCAAAATTTGAGTCAAATAAATAAAAATGTGCTTATTTAAGTGTGATTAGATGGGGGGGAGAGGGTCAAGAAGGGGTACACAAAGGGCTAGGGAGCACTAAAAATCGCCAGATTTTATCGAAAATTTGCTTTTTGACGATGGCACATTTTGTTTACCATGAAAGGATGATGTTTACCTTGACACATTGATGCTAGTCCCTTAATATAAAATACGCTCTCTGTGTCGATTTGAGTGTCCGAATTTTTTGGACCGACTGGAGCGTCGCACAGACTCGGGCGATGGCGCGTTGGATAGCCAATCAAAAATTAGGGTAACACCGTTGGCCTTTTTTCCAATTTTTTGCCAAAACCACCTTTTTTTCCAGAAATAAATTTGGCAAATTTCAAAAAGGTGTTCTTTGGACTTTTTATACATTTTTGGATTCCTCACGCCGAGCTCATTCCGAATCTGTATCCACTTTTTTTTTCCGAAATTTTTTCGACCAAAATGACCAAAATACCATTTTGACACTCGGAGGGTTGCTCGACGAAATGACAGCCCGGGGTCTATTTTTGACCCCCCCAACCAAGTATATTTTTGGATAGAGCAACTCTGTGGGACGACCGAAAAAATAGGACGAGACCTGTGCCGGTCACCGTTCGCCCGCATTCACCAATTACCAAATTCCCGCCCCCCGCCCACCTCCTTTTGCTCACATGGTTCAAAGTAAATTTTTTGGGTTCAAAATGACGAGCTGATTCCAAAAATATGCCATAGAAGATTCTGGGACCAACTTGGCATAGTTATGCCACTTCCATTATTTTTACCACCAATTTTCGGTGGTATTTGCCAAATTGCCATGGACCCCGACCATATTTTTTTGTTCGGCACACCGTTACGTGCGTCCTGATGAGACGAACATTTTAAAAATTCAAGTCACCCTGAATTATTTTCCCAGCGGAAGTTATTCCCAAAATACTGACCCATTTTTGGTACAAACTTTTGTTAAGTTTATTTTACAATTCGACCGAATTGCTTTTGCCCATACATTTCAATGCATATAATCATTTCAATGGACTCAATTGATTAGCCATAGTGAATGGACTTTTTCATGGGGGTCTATGGGGAAAATTTCTAATTGCATGGTGGTCAATGCAAATTTTTTTTGCTGCATACCATCCATGGTACCAATGCAAATATTTTTTTTTGCCATCAAACTAATGGGAATTTTATTTCAATAGGGTAAATGGGGGTAATTTTAATATTATTAAGCTTAATGGTATTTAATGAATACAAGTGTTTTGAATTCCGCAATGGTTTTGAATGGGTTTTAAAATTTCAAAAATTTGAAAATTTTAAAAAATTAAAAAATTTAAAAATTTAAAATTTTAAAAATTTAAAAATTCAAAAATTCAAAAATTTAAAAATTCAAAATTTAAAATTTAAAAATTCAAAAATTCAAAAATCTAAAAATTTAAAAATTCAAAAATTCAAAAATTTTAAAATTCAAAAATTTAAAAATTCAAAAATTTAAAAATTCAAAAATTTAAAAATTCAAAATTTAAAAATTCAAAAATTTAAAACTTCAAAAATTTAAAAATTCAAAATTTTAAAAATTCAAAATTTAAAAATTCAAAAATTTAAAAATTCAAAAATTTAAAAATCAAAAATTTTAAAAATTTCCAAATATTATTCTGAGTGAAATTTTATAAGGATTTCAAAAATTAAGTCAAAAATTTAAAAATATGCTCTATTTAAAAGATTTAATTTTTTTATTCAAAATGGAAAAAATCATGAAAAATTCTGAAAAAATTATTTGACTTAGAAAAATTTTTCGCAAATTTTTTGTATATTTATTAATTAATTATATTTGTTTGGACCATAAAAAATGGGTAAAAATGCTTAGAAATATTTTTTCCAGATTTTTGAATATCTTGATGAGTATTTTGTGTAATTGGACCCTAAAAATTGTAAAAAAAATCGTGAAAAATTCTGAAAAAATTACTGAGACAGAGAAGAAATTATTGTATCTTTTTAAGTATTTAAATGGACATTTTAATGTAATTGGACACAAAAAAATGGGAAAAAATTATGAAAAATTTTGAAAAAATTATTTGGTCTTATTAAAATTTAATTTTTAAATATTTTTTAAGGAATTTAAATGTTTGGAGTCTAACAAATTTATTAAAATCATGAAATATTTTTCTTAGTTTTATGGAATATTCTAAGCATATTTTAATGTATTTGGAGCAAAAAAAAGATTAAATTCCAGTAAAAATTATTTTTAATAGAAATATTACTTGAAATAGTTATCATTAAATTATCTTAGTGAGCCCTGAGAATTGGCTATTTCATGGGTGCTTTTTGTGAAATTAATAATTACACTGCGATAAATACAAATTAATTTTTTTGTTTTATCAAAACATGGTATCAATTCAATTAATTGAATAAAATAAATTGCTTGAAAATTTGATAATATTCGGATCTATAGGTAAATATTTAATTGTATCTGTTCATATGCTTTTAAATTCTTTCAAATGCCGCTATGGTTTTATTAAGGCTTTGAAATTTTAAATTATATTTAAATTTAAAAATTTTAAAAAAATTTGAGACTATTTTCCTGAGTGAAATTTTATGAGGATTTCAAAAATTGAGTCAAATAATTAAAAATGCGCTTAATTAAGTGTGATTAGATGGAGGAGAGGGTCAAGAAGGGGTACACAAAGGGCTAGGGAGCACTAAAAATCGCCAGATTTTATCTAAAATTTGCTTTTTGACGATGGCACATTTGTTTACCATGAAAGGATGATGTTTACCTTGACACATTGAGGCCAAACATTTAATTCGATTGGTCTATTGCTGCGACGACCTGTTTTTAATCATGGCCAGTTGTATGTGGCTGCATCAAGGGTGCGCAATTTCGGATCATTGCGAGTACTTGTTGATACACACATGCATGGTACGTTTAGACAAGGACGTCTGCCCGGTTATGTTCCTGATGGCGAAATGTACACCAAGAACATTGTATTTAGAGAGCTTTTGGAATAAACTTTGTGTTTTTATGTATATATTTTTTTTTTTCAATAAAAATTTTAAACTATTCAATTCTTTCATTTAATAAGGATAATTAAGGGCTGTTTGTCACTTTAATTAATACTAAAGGGTATTTGTCCACATTAGATGGGTATTTACTTCCTTTAAACCATTTGACTTGAGTTTTAAAAATTTTAGAATAGAATTAAATTAAATAAAGGAAGTGAGAGTCAATGTTGGGGTCGAGGAGGGCTAGGGAGCACTAAAAATCGCCAGATTTTATTGAAAAATTGGCTTTTTGACGATGGCACATTTGACGATGGCACATTAGACGATGACACATTGTGTTTACCGTTATACGATGATGCTAGTCCCTTAATATAAAATACGCTCTCTGTGTCGATTTGAGTGTCCGAATTTTTTGGACCGACTGGAGCGTCGCACAGACTCGGGCGATGGCGCGTTGGATAGCCAATCAAAAATTAGGGGTAACACCGTTGGCCTTTTTTCCAATTTTTTGCCAAAACCACCTTTTTTTCCAGAAATAAACTTTTGGCAAAATTTCAAAAAGGTGTTCTTTGGACTTTTTATACATTTTGGATTCCTCACGCCGAGCTGATTCCGAATCTGTATCCACTTTTTTTTTCCGGAAATTTTTTCGACCAAAATGACCAAAATACCATTTTGACACTCGGAGGGTTGCTCGACGAAATGACAGCCCGGGGTCTATTTTTGACCCCCCCAACCAAGTATATTTTTGGATAGAGCAACTCTGTGGGACGACCGAAAAAATAGGACGAGACCTGTGCCGGTCACCGTTCGCCCGCAATTCACCAATTACCAAAATTCCTTACCACCCGTCCCACGCCCACCTCCTTTTGCTCACATGGTTCAAAGTAAATTTTTTGGGTTCAAAATGACAAGCTGATTCCAAAAATATGCCATAGAAGATTCTGGGACCAACTTGGCATTAGTTATGCAACTTCCATTATTTTTACCACCAATTTTCGGTGGTATTTGCCAAATTGCCATGGACCCCGACCATACTTTTTTTTGTTCGGCACACCGTTACGTGCGTCCTGATGAGACAAACATTTTAAAAATTCAAGTCACCCTGAATTATTTTCCCAGCGGAAGTTATTCCAAAAATACTGACCCTTTTTTGGTGCAAACTTTTGTTAAGTTTATTTTACAATTCGACCGAAATTGCTTTTGCCCATACATTTCAATGCATATAAGCTTATTCAATGGACTCAATTGATTTACCCATAGTGAATGGACTTTTTCATGGGGGTCTATGGGGAAAATTTCTAATTGCATGGAAACCAATGCAAATTTTTTTTGCTGCATACCATGCATGGTTCCAATGCAAATATTTTTTTGCTATCAAATTAATGGTAATTCTTTTTTCCTTGGGGTAAATGGGTAATAATTAATTAATTTTAAGTTTAATGTTGTTAATGATTACAAGAGCCGCAATGGTTTTAAATTTATTTAAAATTTCAAAAATTTCAAAAATTTTAAAATTTAAAAATTTTAAAAATTTAAATTTTAAAATTTTAAAAACTTAAAATTTAAAAATTCAAAAATTTAAAAATTCAAAAATTTAAAAATTCAAAATTCAAAAATTCAAAATTTAAAATTCAAAAATTTAAAAATTCAAAAATTTAAAATTCAAAAATTTAAAAATTCAAAAATTTAAAATTCAAAAATTTAAAAATTCAAAAATTCAAAATTCAAAAATTTAAAAATTCAAAAATTCAAAATTTAAAAATTCAAAAATTTAAAAATTCAAAAATTCAAAATTCAAAAATACAAAAATTTAAAAATCAAAAATTTAAAAAATCAAAAATTTTAAAAATTTCCAAATATTTTTCGGAGTAAAATTTATAAGGATTTTAAAAATTGAGTCAAAAATTTAAAAATTTGCTTAATTTAAAAAATATAATTTTTTTATTCAAAATGGAAAAAAATCATGAAAAATTCTGAAAAAATTATTTGACTTTGGAAATTTTTCGCTAATTTTTCGTATATTTATTAATTTATTTTATTTGTTTGGACCCTATAAAATGGGTAAAAATCCTTTTAAATTCTGATTTAAGTTAATTACTTAGAAATATTTTTTCCAGATATTTGAATATTTTGATGAGTAATTTATTGTAATTGGACCCTAAAAAATTTAAGAAAATCATGAAAATTTTGAAAAAATTACTGAGACAGAGAAGAAATTTTTGTATCTTTTTTAATATCTAAATGGACATTTTAATGTAATTCGACTCTAAAAAATGGGAAAAAATTATGAATAGTTTTGAAAAATTTATTGGGACTTAGAAAATTTAATTTGTAAATATTTTTAAAGGAATTTAAATGTTTGGAGTCTAACAAATTTATAAAAATCACGAAATACTTTTCTTAATTTTATGGATCATTCAAATGCCTATTTTAATGTATTTGGAGCCAAAAAAAAGATTAAAATCCAGTAAAAATTATTTTTAATAGATATATAACTTGAAATAGTTATCATTAAATTATCTTAGTGAGCCCAGAGAATTGGCTATTTCATGGGTGCTATTTATGAAATTAATAATAACATTGCGATAAATGCAAATTTATTTTTAATGTTGGATCTAATACATGGTATCAATGCAATTAATTGCATTTGCCGTTTTATTTAATGATAAATTGATTAAAATTTGGTCGGTGGGTAAATATTAAATTGTATATGTTTTAATGCTTTTAAATTCTTTCAAATGCCGCATTTGTTTTATTATGGCTTTGAAATTTAAATTATTTTTAATTTAAAATTTAAAAAAATCAAAAGTTTAAAAGTTAAAAAATTCAAAAATTTAAATATTCAAAATTTAAAAATTAAAAAGTTAAAAAATTCAAAAATAAATTTTAAAAATTCAAAATATTTTTTTTGAGTTACATTTAATGAGGATTTCGAAAATTGAGTCAAAAAAAAAATACGCTTAATTAAGAGTGATTAAATGGGGAGAGGGTCAAGAAGGGGTACACAAGGGGCTAGGGAGCACTAAAAATCGCCAGATTTTATTGAAAAAAGGGTTTTTGACGATGGCACATTGTGTTTACCGTTATACGATGATGCTAGTCCCTTAATATAAAATACGCTCTCTGTTGATTGAATGCCCGAATTTTTTGGACCGACTCGAACGTCGCACAGACTCGGGCGATGGCGCGTTGGATAGCCAATCAAAAATTAGGACTAACACCGTTGGCCTTTTTTCCAATTTTTTGCCAAAACCACCTTTTTTCCAGAAATAAACTTTTGGCAAAATTTCAAAAAGGTGTTCTTTGGACTTTTTATACATTTTTGGATTCCTCACGCCGAGCTGATTCCGAATCTGTATCCACTTTTTCAAAATAAAAATACGACCCAAAATGACCAAAATACCATTTTGACACTCGGAGGGTTGCTCGACGAAATGACAGCCCGGGGTCTATTTTTGACCCCCCCAACCAAGTATATTTTTGGATAGAGCAACTCTGTGGGACGACCGAAAAAATAGGACGAGACCTGTGCCGGTCACCGTTCGCCCGCAATTCACCAATTACCAAAATTCCTTACCACCCGTCCCACGCCCACCTCCTTTTGCTCACATGGTCAAAAGTAAATTTTTGGGTTCAAAATGACGAGCTGATTCCAAAAATATGCCATAGAAGATTCTGGGACCAACTTGGCATTAGTTATGCCACTTCCATTATTTTTACCACCAATTTTCGGTGGTATTTGCCAAATTGCCATGGACCCCGACCATACTTTTTTTTGTTCGGCACACCGTTACGTGCGTCCTTGATGAGACGAACATTTTAAAAATTCAAGGTACTCTGAATTATTTTCCCAGCGGAAGTTATTCCCAAAATACTGACCCATTTTTGGTGCAAACTTTTGTTAAGTTTATTTTACAATTCGACCAAAATTGCTTTTGCCCATACATTTCAATGCATATAAGCTTATTCAATGGACTCAATTGATTTACCCATAGTGAATGGTCTTTTTCATGGGGGTCTATGGGGAAAATTTCTAATTGCATGGAAACCAATGCAAATTTTTTTTTGCTGCATACCATGCATGGTTCCAATGCAAATATTTTTTTGCTATCAAATTAATTGGTAATTCTTTTTTCCTTGGGGTAAATGGGTTATAATTAATTATTATTAAGTTTAATGTTTTCAAATGATTATAAGTGTAGCTATGGTTTGAATGGGTTTTAAAATTTCAAAAATTTTAAAAATTTCAAAAAATTTCAAAAATTTAAAAATTCAAAAATTTAAAATTCAAAAATTCAAAATTTCAAAATTCAAAATTTAAAAATTCAAAAATTTAAAAATTCAAAAATTTAAAAATTCAAAAATTCAAAATTAAAAATTCAAAAATTCAAAATTTCAAAATTCAAAAATTTAAAAATTCAAAAATTTAAAAATTCAAAAATTTAAAAATTCAAAAATTTAAAAATTCAAAAATTTAAAACTTCAAAAATTTAAAAATTCAAAATTTTAAAAATTCAAAAATTTAAAATTCAAAATTTAAAAATTCTATACATACTATTCTATACAAAAATATAAAATACGCTCTCGTGTGTTGATTTGAATGCCCGAATTTTTTGGACCGACTCGAACGTCGCACAGACTCGGGCGATGGCGCGTTGGATAGCCAATCAAAAATTAGGACTCACACCGTTGGCCTTTTTTCCAATTTTTTGCCAAAACCACCTTTTTTTCCAGAAATATACTTTGGCCAATTTTCAACTTGCTGCTACTTGCACATTAGGCACATTTTTGGATTCCTCACGCCGAGCTCATTCCGAATGTGTATCCACTTTTTTTTTCCGGAAATTTTTTCGACCAAAATGACCAAAATACCATTTTGACACTCGGAGGGTTGCTCGACGAAATGACAGCCCGGGGTCTATTTTTGACCCCCCCAACCAAGTATATTTTTGGATAGAGCAACTCTGTGGGACGACCGAAAAAATAGGACGAGACCTGTGCCGGTCACCGTTCGCCCGCAATTCACCAATTACCAAAATTCCTTACCACCCGTCCCACGCCCACCTTCCAATGCTGACATGGTCAAAAGTAAATTTTTTGGGTTCAAAATGACGAGCTGTTTCCAAAAATATGCCATATTAGCTTCTGGGACCAACTTGGCATTAGCTATGCCACTTCCATTATTTTACCACCAATTTTCGGTGGTATTTGCCAAATTGCCATGGACCCCGACCATACTTTTTTTTGTCCGGCACACCGTTACGTGCGTCCTGTTTAGACGAACATTTTAAAAATACAAGTCACCCTGAATTATTTTCACAGCGGAAGTTATTCCCAAAATACTGACCCATTTTTGGTGCAAACTTTTGTTAAGTTTATTTTACAATTCGACCGAAATTGCTTTTGCCCATACATTTCAATGCATATAATCATTTTCAATGGACTCAATTGAATTAGCCATAGTGAATGGACTTTATCATGGGGGTCTATGGGGAAAATTCTAATTGCATGGAAACCAATGCAAATTTTTTTTAGCTGCATACCATGCATGGTTCCAATGCAAATATTTTTCTGCTATCAAATTTAAAGGGAAATTTTATTTCAATTGACTCATTAGGGAAATTTAATTACTAATATGCTTAATGGTATTTAATGATTACAAGAGCCGCAATGGTTTTAAATTGATTTAAAAATTTCAAAAATTTAAAAAATTTAAAAATTTTAAAAATTTTTAAAATTTCAAAAAATTTTAAAAATTTCAAAAATTCAAAAATTTAAAAATTTAAAATTTAAAAATTCAAAAATTTAAAAATTCAAAAATTTAAAAATTCAAAAATTTAAAGATTCAAAAATTCAAAAATTTAAAAATTTAAAAATTTAAAAATTTAAAAATTCAAAAATTCAAAAATTTAAAAATTTAAAAAATTAAATTAAAAAAAAAAAAATATTTTTTCTGTCCCAAATTTTATAGGGAATCCAAAAATTGAGTCAAAATATTAAAATTTGCTTAATTTAAAATTTTTTTTTCACATAGGGGATCGATCCCTCAACCTCATGATTAATATTACTACACATCCACTGCGCCATCTGAGCTTTTGTTAAATAATTATTTTTTTATTATATAATTTCGATTTTCAAAATTTAAAAATTAGCCGTTTTGCAAGTTGAAAATGTTGCTTTAAATGTTTTGGTGTCGACAATTCTTAGCCACTTTATGACTTCTGTCATAAGCCGCCTCGAATTAAAAAAAATTAATTCATTTTATTTGAATGTGTCGACATGCCAGACACCATTAAATTTTAAAAAAACCCAAAAAAAAAAAAGAAAAAATTTCTCTAATTTTTGCGGTGTCGTTGATGCCAAAAAACTTAATTATTTCTATCCTAAGCCGCCTTAAAAAAAATAAAAGATTATTTGCTTTTATATAAAATACGCTCTCTGTGTTGATTTGAATGCCCGATTTTTTTGGACCGACTGGAGCGTCGCCTGACCACGGGCGATAGCGCGTTGGATAGATAATCAAAAAAGAGGACTCACACCGTTGGCCTTTTTTCCAATTTTTTGCCAAAACCACCTTTTTTCCAGAAAAATACTTTTGGTCAATTTTCAACTTGCTGCTACTTGCACATTAGGCACATTTTTGGATTCCTCACGCCCAGCTGATTCCGAATCTGTATCCACTTTTTTTTTCCGGAAATTTTTTCGACCCAAAATGACCAAAATACCATTTTGAACACTCGGAGGGTTGCTCGACGAAATGACAGCCCGGGGTCTATTTTTGACCCCCCAACCAAGTATATTTTTGGATAGAGCAACTCTGTGGGACGACCGAAAAATAGGAGAGACCTGTGCCGTCACCGTTCGCCCGCATTCACCAATTACCAAAATTCCTTACCACCCGTCCCACGCCACCTTCCAATGCTGACATGGTCAAAAGTAATTTTTTGGGTTCAAAATGACGAGCTTTCCAAAAATATGCCATATTAGCTTCTGGGACCAACTTGGCAAAAGTTATGCCACTTCCATTATTTTTACCACCAATTTTCGGTGGTATTGCCAAATTGCCATGGACCCCGACCATATTTTTTTTTGTTCGGCACACCGTTACGTGCGTCCTGATGAGACGAACATTTTAAAAAATTCAAGTCACTCTCAATTATTTCACAGCGGAAGTTATTCCCAAAATACTGACCCATTTTTGGTGCAAACTTTGTTAAGTTTATTTTACAATTCGACCGAAATTGCTTTTGCCCATACATTTCAATGAATATATCATTTTCAATGGACTCAATTGAATTAGCCATAGTTAGCATGGTGAATGGACTTTTCATGGGGGTCTATGGGGGAAATTTCTAATTGCATGGGACCAATGCAAATTTTTTTTTGCTGCATCTCATGCATGGTTCCAATGAAAAATTTTTTTTGCTGCATACCTGCATGGTTCCAATGCAAATATTTTTTTGCTATCAAATTTAAAGGGAAATTTTATTTCAAATGGGTCATTAGGGAAATTTAATTACTAATAAGGTTAATGTATTTAATGATTACAAGAGCCGCAATGGTTTTAAATTGATTTAAAAATTTCAAAAATTTAAAAATTTCAAAATTTAAAAAAATTTAAAAATTTTAAATTTTAAAATTCAAAAATTTAAAAATTCAAAAATTTAAAAATTCAAAAATTTAAAAATTCAAAATTAAAAATTCAAAAATTTTAAAATTCAAAATTTTAAAATTAAAAATTTAAAAATTCAAAAATTTAAATATTCAAAAATCAAAAATTCAAAATTTAAAAATTTAAAATTAAAATATTCAAAATTCAAAAATTCAAAATTTAAAAATTCAAAAATTTAAAAATTAAAAAATTAAAAATTTAAAAATTCAAAAATTTAAAAATCAAAAATTTTAAAAATTTCCAATATTTTTCTGAGTAAAATTTATGAGGCAATTCAAAAATTGAGTCAAAACTTAAAAATTTGCTTTATTAAAACGATATTTTAATTCAAATGGAAAAAAATCATGAAAAATTCTGAAAAATTATTTGACTAAGAAAATTTTTTTCGCATTTTTGTATATTTATTAATTAATTTTATTTGTATGGACCATAAAAAAATGGGTAAAAATGCTTAGAAATATTTTTCCAGATTTTTGAATATTTTGATAAGTATTTTAGTGTAACTGGACCCTAAAAAATGTAAAAAAATCATGACAATTTTGAAAAAATTACTGAGATAGAGAAGAAATTTTATGTATTTTTAAATATCTAAATGGTCATTTTAATGTAATTAGACTCTAAAAAATGGGAAAAAATTATGAAAAATTTTGAAAAATTATCGGGGCTTTGAAAAATTATTTTTTAAATATTTTTTAAGGAATTTAATGTTTGGAGTCTAACAAATTTATTAAAATCATGAAATATTCCTCATCGATTACGATATTTGTTTTCCAAAATATTGTACCACAACAATCCAGTGCGGCCAAATGCATTGGAATTGTGGCTCGAATTTCGCGATTCGTTGAGTGATGACTACTTGCCTTTAGATGACGATACACGTTATGCCAGAGCACTTGGTCACATTAGATTCCTGCTTGCAACTCACGACAAAACTATGCAAGATTACAATTTGCCTGAACCAGACGCCAGGGGTCTTGAATGGAATCATCGTGGCATACCCAGTCATATTAACAATATGACTTCAGCCCAGCATGCACTCGAGGTTAATCGATTGATACCAACACTCTAATCGACAAAAATTAGCATTTGATCGAATTTTGGATGCTGTCAATGACAACAATGAATTCGGCCAAATGTTTCTTTTTGGATGGACCTGTGGAACTGGAAAGACCTACCTTATTAACTTGCTTTACCATAAGATGATGGAACTCAATTATGTTTATGTTCCACAGCTTTTACTGGTATTGCAGCTGCGCTATTAAAAGGTGGTGGTCAAACGATGCATTCGCGTTTTCGGATCCAATTCCAACTGACGCCAATTCAACCAGCGGAATTCATGCCCAAAGTGTTCAAGCTCGGACATTACGAGATACCAAGTTTTTGTTATCGACGAGTGTTCAATGATATCTCGAGCAATGCTGGAGTGTATGACAGGCTGCTGAGAGATTTAATGCAGAAGCCGAGAGTACCCTTTGGCGGTAAAGTGATGTTGCTCACTGGTGACTTTAGACAATGTGCTCCTGTGTCAACTAATGAGAATCTGGAATCCAGTATTCTCATGAGCATCAAAAAGTCCGGTCTGTGGCATCATTTTGAGTCGATGGCTTTGCGGGAAAACTTGCGCGCAGGACCAAACGAGAATCAATTCAAGGAGTGGCTAATGGAAGTTGGCGATGGTAGAAGCCGAATATATGATGGCAACAATTTGGTTCGATTACCAAGTGATGTTATTTGTGTTGGTAAATTGTCGACGAAGTGTTTGGTGTTGGTGAGTTGAATATGGATGCAAATATCGTCTCAACAACGCTATTTTATGTCCGACAAATGCTGATTCGATGGAAATCAACGAAGTGGTTCTTGAACGACTGCCTTCGGAAAACAGGGAATATCTTGGTGTAACGCAAATATTACACCGAGAGACCGGACTTGTTGATGACAATTCGGAGTTTCCTATTGAGAATGCATTCGCAATGACACCTCAGGGTTTTCCACCGCATGTTCTCAATGTAAAAGTTGGAGCAATTGTCATGATGCAGAAAAATTGGTCGGTTGCCGAAGGCATTTGCAATGGCACTAGATTAATTGTTGTCGAATGCCACCAATTCTATCAAGTGTGTTGTAATGGAAGGCCCCACTCAAGGACTTGAATATCTATTTCCGAAGTGAGTTTCGGTCAAAAGACGATGAGCCGGGAGTTCGAATCAGACGAATTCAATTTCCATTTCGACTGGCTTTTGCAATGACTATTAACAAGTCGCAAGGCCAAACATTTAATTCGATTGGTCTATTGCTGCGTCGACCTGTTTTTAATCATGGCCAGTTGTATGTGGCTGCATCAAGGGTGCGCAATTTCGGATCATTGCGAGTACTTGTTGATACGCACATGCATGGTACGTTTAGACAAGGACGTTGCCCGGTTATGTTCCTGATGGCGAAGTGTACACCAAGAACATTGTATTTAGAGAGCTTTTGGAATAAACTTTGTGTTTTTTATGTATATATTTTTTTTTTAATAAAAAATTTTAACCTATTCAATTCTTTATTTAATAAAGATAATTAAGGGCTGTTGTCACTTTATTATACTAAAGGGTATTTGTCCACATTAGATGGGCATTTACTTCCTTTAACCATTTGACTTGAGTTTTAAATATTTTAGAATAGAATTAAATTAAATAAAGGAAAAGAGAGTCAATGTTGGGGTCGAGGAGGGCTAGGGAGCACTAAAAATCGCCAGATTTTATTGAAAAATTGGCTTTTTGACGATGGCACATTTGACGATGGCACATTAGACGATGACACATTGTGTTTACCGTTATACGATGATGCTAGTCCCTTAATATAAAATACGCTCTCTGTGTCGATTTGAGTGTCCGAATTTTTGGACCGACTGGAGCGTCGCACAGACTCGGGCGATGGCGCGTTGGATAGCCAATCAAAAATTAGGTAACACCGTTGGCCTTTTTTCCAATTTTTTGCCAAAACCACCTTTTTTTCCAGAAATAAACTTTTGGCAAAATTTCAAAAAGGTGTTCTTTGGACTTTTTATACATTTTTGGATTCCTCACGCCGAGCTGATTCCGAATCTGTATCCACTTTTTCAAATTTTTCGACCCAAAATGACCAAAATACCATTTTGACACTCGGAGGGTTGCTCGACGAAATGACAGCCCGGGGTCTATTTTGACCCCCCAACCAAGTATATTTTGGATAGAGCAACTCTGTGGGACGACCGAAAAAATAGGACGAGACCTGTGCCGGTCACCGTTCGCCCGCAATTCACCAATTACCAAAATTCCTTACCACCGTCCCACGCCCACCTCCTTTTGCTCACATGGTCAAAGTAAATTTTTTGGGTTCAAAATGACGAGCTGATTCCAAAAATATGCCATAGAGATTCTGGGACCAACTTGGCATTAGTTATGCCACTTCCATTATTTTACCACCAATTTTCGGTGGTATTTGCCAAATGCCATGGACCCCGACCATACTTTTTTTTGTTCGGCACACCGTTACGTGCGTCTGTGAGACGAACATTTTAAAAATTCAAGTCACCCTGAATTATTTTCCCAGCGGAAGTTATTCAAAAATACTGACCATTTTTGGTGCAAACTTTTGTTAAGTTATTTTACAATTCGACCGAAATTGCTTTTGCCCATACATTTCAATGCTATAAGCTTCAATGGACTCAATTGATTACCATAGTGAATGGACTTTTTCATGGGGGTCTATGGGGAAAATTCTAATTGCATGGAAACCAATGCAAATTTTTTTTGCTGCATACCAGCCTGGTTCCAATGCAAATATTTTTTGCTATCAAATTAATGGTAATTTTTTCCTTGGGGTAATGGGTTAATAATTTAATTATTATTAAGTTTAATGTTTTTCAAATGATTATAAGTGTAGCTATGGTTTTGAAGGGTTTTAATTTTTTTAAAATTTCAAAAATTTTAAAAAAATTTAAAAATTCAAAATTCAAAAATTTCAAAATTCCAAAATTTAAAAATTCAAAATTTAAAAATTTCAAAAATTTAAAATTCAAAAATTCAAAAATTTAAAAATTCAAAAATTCATTAAAATTCCAAATTCAAAAATTTAAAAAATTCAAAATTTAAAATTCAAAAATTTCAAAAATTCAAAATTTAAAATTCAAAAATCAAACATTCAAATTTAAAATTCAAAATTTAAAAATTCAAAAATTTAAATCAAAAATTTAAAAATTCAAAAATTCAAAAATTAAAAAAACAAAAAATTTAAAAAAAACAAAAAAAAAAAAAAAAAAAAAAAAAAAAAAAAATACAAAAATTTTAAAAATCAAA